>PVJH01000066.1:106884-141884 GCA_004026705.1 Nesogale talazaci | reverse complement strand
ATGAGTGTATGTTCCACTTGAGTGAGATTTGGAAAAGGGAGGAAGTCCCTAAAATATGTGCTTAGAATATTACAACCGACCTGTATTTCCAATTATGCATCTCTTTTGAATATAAATAAAATGGGACGCATTTAAAATTTTAAAATTTAAGTTACAGGATCAAGTTCATCTTCATCATTCAGGATGCATGCTTTTTTATCTTTAAACATTATAATGTCATATTTGCCCCACCCCCTCCAAGGAAATGGTGAGCATGGAAAAGGTCCAGAATTCAGGAGATTTCGGCCACATCTTCTCCAGTGGTCCTTTATGCGTGGCTTATTATTGAAGTGGTGTATTTCTAGCATGCCGATGGCTTCTCTCAGCACATTCCCATGCTAACGGTCACCGCACAGAGAGCCAAGGCACAAAGGAGTCACCTTTGTTGCCTAACGATACTATTTTCACTATTTTCTTATTTATTTTAAAATGTAAAAACTGGTGCTTCTGTGAACTCTCATTTGAACGGCATGATAATGGGTTATCAAGGATAGCCGACATTCTGGTATCCAGGACAGACAGATTTAATTTAGAAAGTGACTAAGCCCAACATACTCCTGATTCCACACAGCATACATGATCAAGACAGCCAGTGGCTCAGCACAAGCTAGGTGCTCTGTGCCTCAGGAGCCACAGCATCCAGGACACCTGGTAAAGAGACTCTGACTTGTTCTTGTTGCTGTTATTATGATAAATCCGAAGAGAAAATCCAGGCATCCCATTTCGTTTTTATTGAGGTGTTAAAGTAGGACGTTTGCTAGCTCCTTGATTTTCTGCATAGAAATGGCACATGTTTTTTTTTTTCTTTTACCTTCTTTCTCTCTTCTTGTTTGTTTGCAGGCCTTATTGCCTACCCCTTGTTCTCCAACCTCCCCCCCACCTTCAGAGACTCTAATTGCTGTGGAGCTTCCCTCCAAGAAACTTCTCCCTGGCTGAAGTTCTCCATTTCTTCCCCTTTTCACCCAGCTACAGAAGAGTAGATATGTTTATGTGAGGAGAATCAAATTCAGCTCTTTCATTTTGCATAAAAATGTATCCATAGACAAACTTCCTACCTTGACCCCCTTTACAATAACCCTAATAAACATATAAAATAGTAAAATTTAAAAGAGAATGTAAGATCTTGAAAAGGAAAAAAAGAAGACATCAAGATTTGAACAACCACACAGACAAGAGGAGCAAAAGAGTGGTAGAGTTAATGGTCTGAATTTTTCGCTAATAGCTGCACGGTCTCAGCTAAATCAATCTTAGTCTCAACCACTCCACACTTACTTCTCTAGTCTGTAAAGTAGCTAAAAAAATTTTATAGTGTTGCTATGGGGAGTGGTGAGAATATTTGTAAAGTATTTGGGAAACTGGCACTTGATAAGCATTCAATAAATGTTTATGCTATTAATAGTTTATATTTATTGATCCAAAGTATCACGTCAATGTAATATAAGAAAAAATTCTATGCTGTAAGGGCTGCTCTTCTGACTGTAACATCATGGACAATTTCAAAACAAAGAGTTCAAGAAGATGGGTGCCCTGTACAATAATAAACTTATATAGACACTATCCTCTCTATATGAAGACACTTTATATTCAATCATTTTAAATGGTAACCAATTCAACTTTCATTTTATCCTCAATTTGGAAGAAGACCTGAACCCCTCTTCTGTAGACATCATGACTAGTGCAGTCAAAGTTAATGTAGATCAAGTATTGAATATCTACAGGTGCTGATAAAGATTAATTTAAAAATCAAAAAGATCTGTTTTGTTCACTTTGCAAATCAAAAATTGAACTTGGAAACCACACTTAACATTATTTGGTAATTGTCCTCTTATTGTTGTTTATCACTGTATTTTACCAGTATTATTACATCAAGGAAAAGATCTTCATTTTTTTATTAAAACTAAGGACCAGAAATAAAGAATACACACAGTAGGTTTTTGAGGGATGTTGTCACTAATCATTCAGAATCCAATATGGTTTTCATCTACTGGAAACAAAGTATGACCCAATATAAACTATTGGTCAACTTCAATCAGATCAATGTGAGTGCCATATATAATTACTAGGGAAAAGTTAGACTAACCCAAAATCCAAACCAAATTCACTGTTATTACGTCAATTCCAACTCATTTGACAAAGTAGAATTGTCCCTGTGAGTTTACAAGACTGGAACTCAATGAGAATAGAGCAAGCCGGTGATTTCAAACCTCAAATATTGAGGCTAGCCGCCAAACTTGTAAACTCGAAATGGAAATTATCAGCAAAAGCCAAACTGTCTAATCTCACCCTCAACCAAATTTAACTCATGCTTGGTTTTTACTATTACTGGCAATGTGTCATATTAAATGGAGGATCTCTACAGAAAAGACAATCCATTGTTGAACTCAGGCTGAGTGGTAATTTTTCAAAGGCATGATCAGAGAAGGGGAAGGAGCCTGAAAAAAAGTGAAAACTTGTTTAATCCCTATAGAACCCCAGTAATTTCACAAGAAGAAAACGTCTCACTGTAGCCTCAAACTGGAATAACCAAGTGTGCTCTGGTCATATACCAGAGCTTGTGAATGACTCTTGTCATGATTTCTAAAGGTCATTGGGGCGGGGCGGGGGGGGGTGGCGGATAAAATGACCATGTCTGCTCAGGGAACAACCAATCTAAAGGCTTTGCAGGTTGTCTCCCTTTGTTTCATTCCATTTCTTTCATATTTATCTTAACTCAAGCTAGTTTTTCTTTGCTGAAAAAGAGCATCATCTAAAAAAAATGTGCTTTAAAAAATTTCCTTTTGGGAGTACACAAAAAATGGGAGGCCTATTATCAAAGGTGTCACAATTAGATAAGTAAGTTTGAAACACAATGTAAAGGCCATTCAATATTATTCTGGGAAAATATAAAGCATCTGTTTGAAACCAAAGGTCCTCAGAAATTATATATATATATATGTGTGTGTGTGTGTATATATATATATATACACTATATGCATGTATATAAAATATGTCAACCAATAAAAAGTAAAGAGACAAATAGACTTTCATTTAATTTGTACTCAGCATGCAGATTTTAGGTAGCTCTGTATCTTGCCTTGCCCACAGAGGTCACTGAAAGGAAAACTGGAAATCCTCTCAAGTCCTCAAGAGGGGAGAAACACACTATATTTGACCATGAAGAAAAAAATGGCACAACCAGAAGACGTCTTTGGTCAAAGACTCCATGGATGTCAATGCTGTCCTGGTCTATTAGAATGTCACTATATGGCTGAGCCCCAGTGGCGTAGTGGTTGTGCACGGGACTGCGGCCCACTAGGATGGAGGTTCAATTCCAGCAGTGGGGCTGGGCCTCCAACTCCCACCGCCGGAGAGCAGTGATGCCAAAAAAAAAAAAAAAAAAGAATGTGACTATAAATTTAGCACACATGGAGAGTCATCTTTTCTCTTCAGAACATTGTCATTTATTTAGGATTCTATAGCTAGCAGAAAAAACCTGGTTGCAAATGTATATGCTCTGGGCATCAAATAAACAAATTAAACCAATCTATACAGTAATTGTCTCCTACTGTTTTAAAAACAAAACCTTGAAATAAGGAGAGTTCCTTGCAGCAAGAAGGCGTGGATCCATAGGCTATGATGACTGTCGGTGATCTCAGAACTCCTGCTGGAGGACAGCAGGTGAAGAGGCAGCAAGGAGGAGGAAGCTCTCCAGGACTCTGCCTCTCACAGTGCAATCTGACTTTGTTTTCAAGATCACCTTCTCCAAGGTCACCAGCAATACTCCTGCATCCCAATTTGGAGAAAACTAGGATGATCCCTTAGCTAAATGCCTCACACAAAGACAATCTCTAAAAAAAATGAGTCAATATAAATGCCGTCTCTCTTTATAATAGGACATTGTTCATCCATTTCCCCTAAAACTGTTTGTTTTTCTGTATCAAAGAATTTATGGTTCTGGCAGCAACAGGGTGAGGAATATGATTGTTAATAGCGATTAGGTAAAAATCAATTGCTAAAGATTTTTAGAATTAATGGTTGTAGCCCTCCGTTCTAGGATGTCTCAACCATCCATGTTTGGGGGCTGTTTTTTGTAAATATTATAGTGAAATAGGAAAGCTTTTCTGGACATTCTGGGTCCATGGACGCTGCATAACCTGGACAGGGTCTGATATTCACTGTCTCTACCTATTCAGTTTCCATGAAAAATATAGTTTGAAATATAGTTTCAATATAGTTTGAAATGGTCATATGAGAATATTTCACTTTCAAGAATTTCAAAATCATCCAAATCAAAGGTATGTTTTCTGAACACACTTAGGGGAATCCATCAATGACTTCCCTGCAGCTTTCATTTAATAATAAAAGGCTGAAAGCAGGGAAAATCATAATATTTTTAAAATAATCATTGGGGGGTTACCAGATGACAGCAATATCCTTAAGCCACCTAATTCTATTTTTCATGTATACCTAAAATTTAAGATCTACTATTACTTTGTTTAAAATATATTTAAATAACTCTTGGGTTGAGGCTGCTTGCCAACTTTCAGTGGAGACTGAAACATCACTAAGAAGCCTTCTCAGAAAGTGCACTCAAGAAAAATCCTCATGTCATATTTAAGTAAGGTGACCTTTTATGTGGTAGAGTTTGGTCTAACCTCATAGGTGCTAATGCTCATGTAACACCAAGAAGACAGACTTGACTTGAATGCAAATCAGTCCTTCACAAATCAGTTAGCACTCGTCAACAGGATGACAAAGCATCTTTGGTTTAGAATGATGGTTGATTTAGAATGTTAGTTCTGTGTTCGCATCCCTCATTACCCCTAACTAATAACTAGAAAAGGCAGGGCCAACATTACTGTTTTGAACTGCAATAGTATTATAGCATGAGTCTTTTTTCTTTAAATGCATTCATTTATGTGGGATGCTCTGATAGAAAGTCTTCTTTTTTTTTTTTTGGACACTTATGCTGATTTGGGGAAACTAATTTTAAGTGATAAAAAAACAAATTATTTAAATAACATTAAAATTAATTTTCTCTAGAGATTAAGCATTTTATGAGGTTAGACTTCATCTTTTCCATTTTTTAGGCACCCAAACATGTTTAAAGATGCAGCCTGTTTTATGCATTAACAGGAACCATCTTCCTCAATCACAGGATAACTATGATCACTAATCATAAAGCACCTGCCATGGAGCTGATTCTGATTCATGACAACACAATGTGTCCCAGAGTCACACTGGTGACTGAGATATTTTCAGTGGTTGTTTTCAAAAGTAGTCAGGACTTTTTCCCAAGGTGTCTGTGGATGAACTTGAAACATCATTCTTTTAATTAGCAGCTGAGCACATTCACCATCTGCACTCTCTCAAAACTCACTACCATCGAGTTGTTTCTGACTCAGAGATTCTATAGGCCAGGTAGAACTTATGTGAATCTTGAACATTAAGGTAGCAGGTGCTTTAAATAATAAAGAAACACATTTAAAAGACTCTGCCAACCTTGACATCTTTCTCAATGTTTCTTGCTATTGTTTTCAGGTGTTTATACAACAATAATGATGTCAACTTCATCTTCTATTCCTCAAGCTGAGTGTGAAGAAAGGCTCACAGAGAAACTGGGATACTTCACGTGAGACTTGTTCAGTCAACTTCATTCTGGATGAGCATTAGAGTCACTAAAATGTCTTTATTGAATTGACTTTTGGACCCTGCAGTTACTTAGTTCAAATTTACTTCAAATTAGTTCTTTAAACGAATGCCAAATGTTCTCAGTCTCCTTGTTACTATAGAACTGTACTACTCTGCAGGGTAGAATTGGACAAGATTGTCACTCAGGAAAGCAATGGACAGAGCCTCGAAACAGGAGGCAGAGAAAGTATTGGATAAACACAAGAAATCACATCTAGCATGGAAAGCTGCCTATGGAATAGACCCTGTGCACACAGGGGAGAATTCCGGACACACAATGTCTAGGGAGAGGCGTATGAAGTGTAAAGCGGAGATGTTAAATGCAGGGTCCCTGAGTTCAAAGAACAATAGCATCCTATGAGGACCGCAGTTCTCAACCTGTGGGTTGCAACCCCTTTGGGTGTCAAACAACCCTTTCACAATACTTTCCTGATTCATAACAGTAACAAATTAAAGTTATGAAGTAGCAATAAAAATAATTTTATGGTTGGGGGTCACCACAACATGAGGAATTGTATGGGAGGGTCACGGCATCAGGAAGGTTGAGAATCACAATTTAGGGGATGCCATAGAAGGAGACTCAGCCCTACTCTGTTCATAGAACCTTCCTTCTGGGAGTAACCTACATGCTTCCTGAATATATATATATATATTCTGCTCCTTGATCGGAATGCTTAGACAACTTCTCTAAAAGGAAGGTAACTTTTTTCCCCCTAACTCTCACAGACAGAGAGAGGGAACATCTTCTTATAGCAAAAAGATGCAGTAAAGATTGATGGTGACCCTGGGCTGGAAAATACTACAGAGACAACTTTGACAGACTAATCTCTGCTTCCAGGAGAAAGACCCACGTGGAAGACTTTCCATTAAAGGGAGACGTCATCCCATAGACAATCTATGAAGTGGCTGGGAGACAGATATGTGAAAGGTATAGAGATCCAAGACCCTGGGACAAGGATTGAAGGATCCAAAGTTTTTGGTGAAATTCAAAAAATTGACAATAGTACTTAGAAAAAAAACAAGATACCTTGGGCAAGATACCTAGAGTAGGGATAAAAATCTGTTAACGTTCCCTACAGAAAGAGGATTCTATGGAATCATGTGTTAATGTATCTCCCTGACACTGTTACATTTCATGATGGCAGATGTGATGTGTATTGATGCCACTATACACTTTAGCTAGTAATAATCAGTAAAATGCATACATAGTGCTAACTTTCAATAATCTTCACCAGCACCATAATCCAAATGAATCGATTCTTTTGCAGCCTTCCTTATTCGTATGCATAGAAGGTGATTGAAAATGGTCTGGTCTGAGTCAGGCACACCTTCCTCCTCCACATTTTCTTTGATACTTCAAAAGAACCTTGTGCAGCGGATTTGCCCAATTTCATTTCTTGACTGATGCTTCCGTGAGCATTGATTGTCAGTCCAAGCAAGATGAAAGCCTTGACTTCAATCATTTTTCTAGTTATTATGATGCTACCTATTGATCCAGTTGTGTGGTTTCTTTGCGTTAACTTATAATTAATTTTGAAGGCTCCAGTCTTTGCTCTTCACCAGCAAGTGATTCCAAGTCCTCTTCACGTTCATTAAGCAAAGTGTGTCATTAGCATGTCACTGGTTGTCACTTGGAAAATGTACAGCCAGAATACTCTTTAAAATCAAGGTTGATAAGGCATAGTTTCAGGCTGAACTCCGGTGGCATAGTGGTTGAATGAGGGACTGTGGCCCACGGGCTTGGTGGTTCAAATCCAGCAGCGGCTCTCCAGGAGCAAGGCTGGGTAGCTCCTAGAACCACCAGAAGGCAGTGATGCCCCCCACCCCACCAAAAAAGACATAGTTTCATGAAATTTAGACATGTTATCAGGAGATACCAATCCCTGAAAAGGGATATCATGCTTGTAAAATAGAAGGGCAGCAAAAAAGAGAAAGAGCTTCAATGAGAAAGGCTGACAGTGGCTATCACAGACTCCAGCATAGCAGTAACAATGAGGATGTCACAGGAATTGTCAGTGTTTCATTCTGTGGTACATTGGGTGACTTTGAGGCAGAGCCTACCTACTCTATGGCCGTTAAAAACAACAGCAGCACAGTAGTTACTATGAACAGAGCACTGTCCTAAACACATTAGATTTAAGAGCTAATTAAATGCAAGAACCATATAAGGAAGATTTCACCATTGTTTGTCACTGAATTTTAGTATAATTAATTTAGCTAGCTAGTTATTAGTAGTAGTACTAGTATTTGGACATTGAAACTCCAGGCTATTCCCAGAATCTTCTTTCTTAAATACTCCCATGCTACCTTAAATGAATATTTATGCAAATGAATCCATGAGCGGTTGACATACTGTGGTATAATTGGAAAGGAAAAAACGCACGATTCCACTAATGCCTGTAATGAACTTGTAAAACAGAGTGCAATGGCTTCATAGGGTTTCCAAAGTTTTCAGCTTCACAGATGGATAGCCATAGCTGTTTCCCACAGACAGCTGATGGGCTTAAACCAGCAATCTTTCTGGTAGTAACTGATGGCTTAAACACTGCACCATAAAAGCTCAGATTAAAACATGACAAATAAAGCAAACAAACATAAATAACTATTAAGTAGCCTTAAACATGACAAATAAAACAAACATAAATAACTATTAAGTAACCTTAGACATCTTACTCACAGCCAAGGAATCAATTTCGACACAGACCAGTTCTATTCAGGAATTGTACTACCTGATATGTAAAAAACAAAGACCAAATCCACTCTCATTGAGCTGATTCAAATTCATACCAACCTATGAAATGGAGTAGAAATTCTATCTAGGACTGCTGTGAATAGGTCTTTACAGACGCAGACAGCCTCACCTTTCTCCAGTGAAGGGGCTGTTGAATTTGAACCCACATGCTTAGCAGTCCAAGAAGTAACCCACAGGCCACCAGGGATCTACCTTACATATACCAAGCCAAGGAAATCCAATCAAAACCACTATAATTCAAACTTATATACCATCTAGGAAAGCCAGTGATGAAGAAATTGAAGAATTCTACCAATGTCTTCTGTCTGAAATGAGAAATAGGAAGGCAAACAAACAAAAGATAACAAAGAAGAAGGAATTTTAGTTGGAAAATATGACCTTGATAATAGAAACAAAGGTGGCAATTGCATGATAAGAATTTTGAAAGAACAATGACTTCCTCATAACAAATACCCTTTTTTAACAATAGAAAAGGTACATTGGACTTCTCCAGACAGAATACACAGAAATTAAATGCATTTTATCTGCAGGAAAAGATTGTGGAGAAATTCATAATAGCAGCTACAACCAGGTGCTGGGGGCTTTCTGTGGAAAAGATCACCAAGTACTCATACATATTGAAGTTGAAGAAAATGAAAACCAATCCATGAGAACCAAAACACAACCTTGAGGATATCCCACCTGAGTTTTTGAGAATACTTCAGGGACAGCTTTGATGACTTAAACACTAAAGGCAAAAGAGCTGAGCCTGGGGGTGGCATCCGGAACATCACGCATGAAGGAAGCAAGGGGTCATTTAAAAGATCAGAAATAAAGAAAAGGTCAAAGTGGACTTCAGAAGAAAATCTGAAACTTGCTTTTAATTGTAGAGTCATTATGGTAAATGGAAGAAGTGATGAAGCCATGGAACTGAACAGAAAATTTCAGAGGGCAGCTCCAGAAGACAAAGAGAAAGAATGAAATGTGCGCAGACTTAGAGTCAGAAAACCAAAAAGGACAAACGTGCTCAGCATATCTTAAAGAGGAAATTTCATCCTAGAGTCTCAGTATTTAAAAATTCTAAGGGAAAAAATATTGAATGATACAGAAAAGCAGCAAAAGGAGATGGAAAGAATACCCAGAGTTATAGAACTGAACAGAATTAGTCAACATTCAACCACTTCAAGAGGTAGCACATGATCAATAACAAATGGTACTGAAGAAAAAAGTCCAAGTTGCATCAAAGGTAGTGGCTGAAATTAAGGCTCCAAGAATTCATGGAATATTAATTTATGTTTTCACAAGTTCTTGAAGCACTGGAAGTGCTTACTCATCCGTGTCAAGAAATTCAGAAGACAGCTACTTGGCCAACAGGCTGGAAGAGATCCATATTTGTATACTCCAAATAAAGGTGATATAAAATATTTTTTAATTATACAAAAATACCATTGCTATAACATGCAAGTAAAATTTTACTGAAGATGATTCAATAGTGGTTGCAACACTATATTGAAAGGGAACTTCCAGAAGTCCAAACTGGATTCAAAAGAGGATATGGATCATGGGATATCATGCTGATGTCAGATGGATCTTGGCTGAAAGCAGAGATTACCAGAAAGATGTCTGCTTTTGTTTTACTGGCTATGCAAAGACATTTGACTGTGTGGATCACAACAAACTATGGACAGCCTTCAGAAGAATGAGAATTATAGAAAACTTAATTGTGTTCATGTGAGGAGGATTAAAGTACTTGCGTATGAAGATCAAAGACTACAGCCTTTAATATGGATTACATTATTGTAATGTAAAGAACACACAAGTCCTCACAACTGGACCAATGAGTAATATCATTAAAATGGAGAAAACATTGAAGTTAACAAGGATTTGTCTTGTTTGGATCCACAAACAATACTCCTGGAAGCAGAAGTCCAGAGATCAAAAGATGTGCTGCATTGGTTAAATATGCTTCACAAGACCACTTTCAAAGGTTGAAAAGCAAGGATGGTACTTTGAGGAGTAAGGTATGCCCACTTCAAGCCATAGTATTTTCAATTGCTTCATACACATTTGAAAGATGGAAAATGAATGAGGAAGATCAAAGAACAATTGGTGCCTTTGGATCACTGTGCTGGAAGTATCATGGGCTGCTAAAACAGCAGACAAGTCTGTGTTAGAAGTACAACCAGAATGCTCCTTACAGACAAGGATGGTAAGCCTTCATCTCACATACTTTGGACTTGTTATCAGGAGAGAAAAACCCCTAGAGAAGAACAACATGCTTGCTAAAATACAGAGGCAGAAGTTAAAAAAAATTTAAAAAGAGGAAGGTCCTCTACAAGATGAATTGACACAATGATTGCAGCAAAGGCTGCCGTTGTGAAGATGATGCAGGGCATGGCAGTGCTTTGTTCTGTCATGTGTATATACAAGATTGTGATGACTCAGAACCGACTACCATATTTTCTGTATACGGTATATACCATATATACCACATATGCCAACCTGATTATCAGCTGAGGCACCAATTCTACCACAAAAGTTGTATTTAAAATGTGCTGAAAAACTCAGCTTATACTCAAATATATATATAGTAGATAGCGTCTAACAACAAGCAAAACAATAGAGAACTGGTGGAAGATCTTAGGGGTTCTGTACAAAAACACTAGGGATTACATACTTTCAGGTTGGGGAGTCAGTAAGGGTTTCAGACAGAGTGCATCAAAGAAGTGACATGATCTGAAGTACATTTGATTACTGTGGTACTGTGTTTGATAGAATAGCTTCAATTCATTTTTGAAGGATCTTGAATTAAGTCAACGAAGACATTAAATTTTAGACATGACTTTGAAATACCCAAATTGAGATAACAAGTAAAGATGTTTAGAACATTGAATCTCTATAGATGGAGCTCAGAAGAAAGGCTTGGTTGAGAAACGGGTCAAGAAATGGGTAAAGATGATCCTCAGAGTCCCGCAGAGGAGGAAGGCTCTCGGGAAGAGGGAAGAGTGAGAAGACTTCCCAAGTCACCATCCTGAGGAAGGCAACATGTACAGGCTGGTGAAAGAATGAAAATTGAGAGAGAATGTGCACACCAACATTTCTACTAATAACAAATATTGAAAATATCCGTTGGCATGAGCACCAAGGAAGTCTGATTTAATGATATCTCATTGGCATCTTAAGGCCAGATAACATTAGCAAGGTTAGGTCACAAAAACTCACTGTCATTGTAGTTAGCTCTGACTCATAATGATCCTGCAGTGCAGGGGAGAAGCCAGAAGATAGAGCCCCTGTGGGTCTCTGTGACTGTAAATCTTCACAGGAATGAGAAGCCTCATCTTTCTCCTGCAGAGTAGCTGAAGATTGCATAATAAGTGCGTTAATAGGTAACTCATTAAAAAATTAGGCCTTTATAGGGGAAGAAAAATGTATTAAGCTGGAAAAGGAACACTAAGGTGCAGGAAGAAACTGCTATTTTTTAGTTATCAGTGATGGGAATATATTTAAATATTCAGGGGAAGTAGATGGCAGAGAGAAGGTACAAGACAGGAAATAAAAGGGATCCTCACAACAGCAAAAGCAGAACAAACCTAAGAAGGAAGAGAATTTCAGGTCACAGTTAGGGGAAATGAGCCCCCAAAGGGGAGGAAACAGGTGTTCAGGTGAGAAGGACGAAAGAAAGAAGGAAGACACTGCCTTTAGTTATGTGTGCAAATAGAACGATCAGGAAGATGGGGCATTGTCCCCGTGGCAGGTATAATTTGGCCCATAGAGTCACTCAACTGTGATGAGTTTGTATCTTCTTTGTACTTACTGAAAATGGTGATCCTTTTACATACAAACTGGACTATTTCTCATGCATAAAATATAAAGGAATACTTTTTAAAAGAGCAAAGCATAGCATGTTTTAATACCCTACAAAGCACCTCACATAGAGCAGAGTAGAAAATCAATACATAATTAGGGATTTATTTTTTTTAATCTCCTACTATAGTTGTGCTAACACCTAGATAAAGACATGTCAACAAATCTTAACATACGATGAGGTCACAGTCATTTATCTTAGGATTATCTTCTTGGAACCACCACATGCACTTCTAAAAAATAAGAAAATAACATTCCGGAACCAAGGAGTTTTCTTTGGTTGAGATAAACTTGTTGGTCACTGAAGATTCCAACCCTGGTTCAGTTTTACTTTTTTTTTAGTCATTCAGACCAGTATTTAGGCTTGAGGGATAATGAACCAAAGATATTGCAATACTTAATTCTCTTGTGTGGATAGGATATAAAAAAGAGCATCAAGTTATTATTTATCATTTTTGTTTCTTAAGTAACAAAGTTTACTGTTTTCTTGTTCCATGTAGCGTTATATATTTAAATGGAAAAGAATGATCTAATCATACTCACTACAAAATTTAGTAGAATAATTTCTTACATTGTTTATGCTTTAAAAATCAACTATTTCTCTGACATTTTACCTATTAGCACATTAGGTATGCTAATACCTTAAATCTTAAATCTTAACATAGTAATTATGATATTGTTTAGCCAAAGTCCAAATAAAACTATACTTTCTAATGGTAACTTCAGAGAAAAAATTTAAGAATAAGTTTCAGATATACTTTTTCATTAGAAAATGTGTGCATATAGGAGGGTCCAAACTACATCAATCACTGTTTTAAAATAGATTCTTTAAAAATAAACAAAATACAATTAGGGTAAAACATCCCCTTAGCTGTCACAAGTCTTCCACACCCAGTCAGAAAGCTTAAAGTCAAGGTGCTTAACTAATTTGAGCTTCTCATGCACAAAAAAATTAGGTTATGTCATTTTCATTCAGATATTTGCCCTTTAACCCTACCTAAACCTATTGAACTTTTAGTCATTGTGTTTGTCAAGGAAGTTTTCAATTTTTGTGAACATCTAACTCATTTCCTATCACTTATAATGAATCAAATGCTGCTTTGCTGACAGTGAAAGGAGGTCGTATTAGTGTCCATTTAGGTTTAGATGTTATCTAGTCAGACACTCTCAAGCCAAAGCGTCTCATCATAATCATCTGAAATAAGTCTCATGGCTTGAGCACAGCGCATTTGCTCACTTTCACATAGAAACAAATCCATCTAAATGGGCCAGTTTTTGAATACAAGCAATAATGTGCATTTCTTCTCTTATATATTTGAAAAGCAAGTGAAAAGAAGTTCTTAGTTGTCCTCAGAAGGACAGGGTACTATTTCATTTTAGGATAAATCAGTGAGGACCTGGGATGCTGCAGGTGCTGGCGAAACCTGCTTGGGGATCATCAGGCAGCATGTTCCCCCAGACATCACTGAGAGAAGCAGTCTCTGCTCAGACATTTGTTTCCCATCTCCTCAATTTACCTTTGCCTTATTCTTAAGGCAATTTCTAATGGCACTGTAACTGAAGTCCTTTTCATTTAAAACCAGTAAATGAAAAAGAGGACAGGAGAAATGTACTAGCCTAAAAAAGAAGTTAGGTAGATATGTGTTATTGTTCGTGGGTAGGCCACATTGCTCAAGGGGATACTGGCCATTGCTTTTATATATTGAAATATCATAGGAAGATTTTTGTGGTTCCAGAATTTAGCTTTTGAGTCTTAAAGCTCAAAAGACAACAGGCCTGAAAGACCTGAGCCAAGTATTTCACTGAAAGAAAGAACATCTTAATTCACCTGGGAACTGTACTCAAAATATGCAACCCCATTTAGCCTTTACAGTTTTGTATTTAAATCACAGACCTATTATACGACTGTAACAGTCTGACAATCTTTTCGAATTCATAAAGACTTAAGTGTGTATCTCCTACCGGAAAGTCAGAAACACATGCACGTTGAAGATACATTTGGAAATCCGCGACAGCTATGCTTTTCTGGTTCGTTTTGCCTTGCTTCAGTTTCTGTTTTTGCATCCAAGTTCATTGTAAGTTCATTGTATGCCCGTCTTGTAAACCCTAGTTTCTCTTGACCATGTCCAGCAATTAGACACTGCATGGAAAAGCATCCTGCCACATGACATACTTAATTCTTTTTTTCCAATGGTACCAGAGCAAAGCGATATCTCTTTATACAATAGGCAACCACTTAGGAATCAATTTGGGGCCTATATTCTTTTTATACCATTTTCAAAGAATTCAATTAGCTCTAAAGAAAAAAAAAATCAAGTTCTGGTTAAAAGTCTAGACCTAACCAAAATTCTTTCTAAAACAAGGTAAAATTTCTATAATACTATTAACACCTAAAAATATCATTTGAGCCCCAAACAAAAGCATTGCTTCTCTGTCCAATTTGATGTCTTTTTCATGCTGCCTCAGTGATGGCCAAATAATTGGTTGTTCACTTGTGTCCTTGTCTCCCCCGACAGTTCCACAGATGCCCCGAACAATGCTCCAAAGAGTGCTTTCAGTATGGGCAAATCCTCATTAATCATTCCTGGCTGACAGCACAAGGGGACACCTGCATCTGGTGCAGAAACCCAGCCATGGCTTATGGGAGCTTAGATTAAAAACTAACCCAGGCAAGGTGTGGGAGGCCACTTTTCACAGCAACATGAAATATCCCCTCCACACACTCACACACACCAACTGTACGCCCACAACTACTGCAACAACAATTCCTCTTGTGGTCTTCCCATTTATTTAATAGCTCAAACTGAAACTCTGGGTCATATGCCATGAGAACACCATTCTGCTATACATATATCAGACATCTAAGCACACACAGGCTTATGATAAATAGCTACTAAATTCTTCATGCCAACATCAACCAATGTTAGCATTAAATACTGATGAAGTGTCACATAATTTTCATTTAGAAATGATTGCAATTTCAGCTTTCTATCTTATGGTGCTCGTAAATATTTCCTCTATGATATTTCCTAAGTAGGGTATGAAATATACAAAAATCTTGAGCAATAGTTCTTGCCTTTATGTGATCACGTTTTGAATTCAAATAATAAATATGACTACTTTGTGGAGAAGGTTAAAAGAATCCTGGAAATGACTCCAGAAAATGAAGCATGTTATTATTATTCATCATTAAAGATATTTTAACTTGCTTTCACAACTGGAGGAAATGCTCTTTAATGCCATAGAATATAAGTGTGTTCTTTCACCTGTTACTACATTTCTAATTATATAAACAGGGAGAATATCAGAAGTTAAAAAGACTAATGAGTATATTAAATGTTTGTCTTAAACAAGGAGGCTTTTTGCAAGGGTCATAAGACAAAGACTACTAAATAAATCTTCAAGAGCTTTATGAAAAACAATATATTGAGGAGTTTTTAAAATTTTTCAAAATGCTCAAAAATCTAAAATCAAGCTAGCAAATCTAATGAAAGAAAAGAATAAGTAGTAAAGTTGCTTTTTATGTTTTTTAACTGTCCCTCTTCTATTAGAGATTAACTATAATCTTATAAATATCAACTGGAAATATTAAACTTAAATAAGTGTAACATGATTCATAATTTCACATTTACTATTCTTTTTAAAATGTAATAATGTTTTGATTTTTAATTTTAAAATAGAATCATAGACAAAATATGAATATTTTGAAGAAAATAAAGGTTTTCAAACTGAGATTTTAGTCTGGGTTTAGATTGCAACTTTAGATTGATTCAAATATGAAATTTAGAGATATTTAATAGATAAAGGATATCATTCAATGTTTACTTCTCAAGTTATTACAATATCCCTTAACCTGTTATTTAGAAAAACAAGAACACACCTAAAGCTGGAGGGTGGGTTAGAAGCCAAGACAACAATTTAACAACCAAATGGGCCTACAGTGGTATTAATACTGCTTACCATTTAAACATTATTCAAGAAATATTCCAGTGTCTCCCAGAAGAGACCCCGTCACCATTCTCTTTCACATTACAAGGGCCTCTTCCATGGCAGAGTGGTTGCCACCACACAGTGGGGTGCTGTACTGAAGACAAACTTCTGTCCTGCGTGGATGCTGCTGATCACAGCTCCCCCATCAGGGTCCAAACCCATTTGAAGACATGTACTGCTCCTAGGTATCAAGTGCAGTTGGCCCAACTCTTGCTTCGAGACTCTCCTGTTATGGTGTTTGTTTGTTTTTCATAAGAACCCAGAATTATGGCATCTCTACTCTTTATAGAAAGCTGTGAAAACACAGCCTGGAAGTGCCCTCCAGCATATTCCAATGAAAGCCTGGGAACAAGTAAATAACTGTTTCTCACACACAAAATAGAACCATGGCAGAAAGGATGGAAAGAAAGGCGACGGGAAAGAGGGAGACACAGAAGCCAGTTGTAAAATTTCTGCTCTCACCATTATTAGAACACACGGTCCAGTCTCACCACTCATCCCCACTTACCCCCTCCCCCACTTTGTTTAGCTCTCGCAGTTTTCTCTACTACCTGGAAAGGCAGAAAAAAATAATTGTCTTTTATTAAACATGGACTCTCTGACAAGAGATTTCCATGTGGGTGAATTATTTAACCCTCACGCCACTCATGTGAAGTTACTTTCTCCTTTCTAGGGCAAGAATACAAGTAGAGTAAACAATACGCCAAATCTCACGGCTAAGGGAAAGCCTGGTTTCAGACCCAAGTTCCCGCCAACCACCTTTCTTTCTACCACACCACATTGTGGTGACAATTAATTTCCAAATCTCTGATACTGAATCTACAAACCTCCATCGGCTCCCTGAGAAAAATCGTAAAATTTGTGGCACATTTGCTCATGTGTTTGGCTTTCATGTGTCTGTCATTTCATCCTTATCCCCCTCAAGAAACACCTTCCCCTTCTTTCTGGCTCAGCGTGGTGCCACCTCTCTCCTCACAACTGCTCCTGAAACAGCTTGCGCCAACCTCTGCACCCCCACCCTGCATGATGCCTGCAAATGCCTGTTTGCTTACCTGTATTCTTTTCTCTTCTCGACTCCCAGAGACTGGTCACAATAGTAATCATTATTCTATCCTGCATATCAATTAATATGTCTTGAATAAAGAAATGACTGGTTACATTGATGACTAATGCAGAAAGACATTTGTGGCTTAAGGAGTTGGTTACCCACTGAGCTGCAAACAGCAAGGTCAGCAATGAGAACCCACCAGTAGCTTCAAGGGGAAAAGTCCAGGCTGTCTGCTGCGGTAACAATTCAGAGCCTTGGAAACACAGTGGCAGTTCTGTTCTGTCCTAGAGGGTCCCGAAGTGTCAGGATCAACTTGATGGCAGTGACTTTGTGTTGTTTTTTTTTTTACTCAAGATCTTTAAGAAAGCCCGTGGAAACTAAAACTTAGAACCTAAATAACCTGAAACTCAAGACAAATTAAGCTCTGTGTCATGTATTTTTTAAAAAGAGCTTTATTGTCTTTATTCTAAAACATAAAATGTTCAAGGAAAAATAGGCATGCATGTTATTTTTGGTTACTTACATATAAAGAATTGTTCACAATCAGATGTTACATAATCATTCAAAATAAACTTCTTCTATGAATCGGGTAAGATGTTTGTAATTCAGATGTTACTCCCTTGGAAATATTTTATATTTCCAAAATATATTTCCTTTGAAATATATGTATGTGTGTACATATATGTATATAATGACAACTATTTTATAGTCTCTAAAAGCAACTTGTTTTAAACCTTATTTCAGTTAATTAAAGAACCCTGAACAGGTTTCCTAACTCACTTTTCTAGTATAATAGAAGACCCATTACAACGCTTTTCACTATTTATGGAATCGTTTCATATGTATTATATGTAGCAGGAAGTACGTTATTTTTTTCTGAAATGAAAACAAAAGAACTAACGTAAAAACCTGTTATAACTAAATAAGCTAAAACCAAACATTTCCCTTTCTCCTCATTTTCTCTCTCTCGCTCTCTCTCTCTCTCTCTCTCTCTCTCTCTCACACACACACACACACACACACACACATCTTTCTTCTAAGGTGGAGCATTGAACTACTACACCAACCAGACTCTTGTGGATATTTATGTCTTCATTTAACATTGATCATTAACATTTTCTCACTGAAATGTTTCTGCTCATTTTCAAGATGAAACACTTTAAAAAAATTAAATCTTAAATCTTAATTTATTTTCCTTAGCTATTGGAAAATTTGAAGCCCAAAGGAATCAAATACTCACTCCAAATCAAACAAGCAGGAAAAATATACTCCACACCCCATCCAAGATTAGTAATATTTCCTAACAATCATGTTATATTATATTTTCTACACTGCAAATATCAACTACCTACCACCAAATCTGTACCATTAATTTTTCTTGGTGAATAATGTTTTATTTGAAAATTTCACACTTTTTGTTTGTTTTTCTACAATGACAGCAAAGAAATAGTTGCCACAATGACAATATGATTTTTAAAGTCAGGATTATATACTATCTCTTCTTTGCAGAATGTTTGCCAACCTCTGAGCTATCAATAAGCCTAAGTATCAGCTACTTTTCACTGCAAATATTTTATTTTTCAGCAAAATGAATAGAGTGAATACATATGGCTATTACCAGATGGAATATCTAAGAATCAAATGGACAACATCTGTGGGAAAAGACACTGGAGAAGTTCAGTACCATCAGCACAAACAGGCCAGTAGGCACCTGAAGAACACACAATTAATTACTCATATGTAAGTTCAGGCTGAAGTTGAACAAAATGAAATCAAGTCCACACGAATCTTGAATTTAGAGAGCAACAAGAAAAATTTGAAGCTATTAAGCACTGATCACAGATGACCTGATGAACCATGGGATGACATCAAGGACATCTTACATGAAGAAGGCAAGAGGGCAAGAAAAAAGAAAAGATCAAGATGCATGTCAGAGAGGACTTTAAACTTGCCCTGGAGTATGGAGTAGCTAAAACAATGAAAGAAATAATGGTGGTTGTGAGCGGGACTGCGGCCCACTGGGATATAGGTTCAATTCCAGCAGCAGCTCCACAGGAGCAAAGGCTGGGCCTCCAACTCCCACCACCAGAGGGCCATGATGCCCAAAAAAACAAAAACAAAAAAGAGAGAAATGGTGCAGTGAAAGAGATGAACAGATCATTTCAAAGGGTATCTCAAAAAGAGAAAGTATAACATTTTAATTATATTCCCAGAGTTGCAGTTAAAAAAAAAAGTACACTCAGTATATATCACACTGAAATAAATGAAGGAACAGTTCAAGTCCAGGGCTTAGAATTAAAATATTGAAGTATATAGGTAAAATATTGAAAAATTCAGGAAGCATCAAAGTCCGATAGGACTACACAGATACTATATCCCTACTCCATCCAACCCCCAAAAGCAAATGTCCAATCATTTGAAGAGGACTGATGATATTGAAGGGAGAAGTGCAAACTACACTGAAGGTATCAGTGAAAAGCAAGATTCCACAGATGGACAGAATATCAATTGACATATTTCAATATATTGATGCAGCATTAGAAGTGTTTAGTCTTTGCCAAGAAAGATATCCAACCAAATGTGGAAATTTTAGAACAATATCATTAATAACATGTGCAAGTAAAACCGTGTTGGAGATCTTCAAAAATAATTGCAGCAGTACATTGCTAAGGAGTTGCAGAAATTCAAGCCAGATTCAAAAGAGGACGTGACATGATGGATGCCATTGTTATGCCTGATGAGATCTTGGCTAAAAACATAGGAGACCAGAAAGATTTATATTTGTGTCTTATTGATGAGGCTAAGGCATTGGACAGTGTGTACCATTGCAAACTGTGGATACCATTGAGAAGAACAAAAATTACAGAACACTTTATTATGAAACCTGTACATAGATCAAGACAGTCGAACAGTGTCCTGTGCTGAAATACAAGACTGTATGAAGACGAATGGAGCAGCAGGATTGGAGAATGGCTTAAGAACAAACTTGAATATGCAACTGATAACAGCTTTTCTTGAGAAAAGAGAAGACCTGAACCACTTGTTAAAAGAGATCAAAGATTTCAGCTTTCACAAGGAATTGCAGTTCAATGTAAAGAAAACAAAAATCATCACAATTGGACCAGTAGACAACTCATGACAAACAAAGAAGGGAGTGAAGCTGTCAGGGATTTCGTTTTACTTGGAGACATAAGCAATGCCCGTGGAAGCAGCAGTCAAAGAACTCAAGCAAGTACATACTACATTTGGGCATATCTGTTTCAGAAGACCTTTTAATGTGTTAAAGATAAAAAGACCAACTGCAATCTGACATACAAAAATTTATTCTATATTTCCTCTCTACTAGGAATTAATATACCAAATATTTACTTTTTTGATAACCTGTCGACTGGGTTTCTAGATAACAGGATGACAGTTTGAACCCACCCTATGCTCAATGGGAGCAAGATGTGCTGTCTCCTTCTATGAAGATCAATAGCTTTACAAGCCCTTTCAGTCAGTTCTACTCTCTCTTATGGGGTATTCTTGACACTGAAACTGGTTTCTGGTTGCTGTTGTTGATATATATATATATATATATATATATATATATATAATGCATATATCTCCCAATGCCCTGATTCACCTAGTGCTAACTCCTTCCCATTCCTGCTGTTTACATAGACAGTGCTCCTGGAAAAGAGTAGTGAACAAAAACAGCAAAACCCAAAGACTCATGGAGCTCACATTCTTACCTCCAATTCCACAAACACGACTAGCATCCTCTTAATAGCCTTGTTCGGTCTGATGAAGAATGCTGATGCTATGGCAATATACAAACCATCATACTTCTGTTTGAAAAAAATGTAACGGAGCTCTAAGGAAAATAAATGATTTATTTCGGCGCAGGGAGTGGTGCACTTCTGGAGAGACTGACTTTGATGTGAGGTTGTGCCCTCAGGGTGATTCCAACTCTGACGAGACCTTACATAACACCGAGGGAAGCACTGGCTGCACCATGGTCACATCTGCGCCCATCGTCCTTGCAGCCACTATGCCAAGATCTCCTGGAGAAAACCCTTCCTCTTTTCCACTGACCCTGTACTTTACCAAGCTGGAACTAGTATCTCCTGAGTTTAAAAAGTGGAAAATCCAAATTGAAGTATGAAATATTTTCTGGGCATTGGAAATAGAAGATTAAATATTGATTTAGATGGAAAACCAATGCATTCAAAACAGCTCATAATAGTTCATAGAAGTGCCTATAAATTATATGTTAAACACTAGTGATAAGAAAAGTAATTAAGACTTCGGTCACTTTTTTTTTGGTCTATGTTAAATAATATTAGAGCAATTAGCATGTCAGTGAAGTTTTTCAGGTACTTTTTTTTCTTGCTTATGGTCCCTAAAGTAAAAGGAATAATTAACTGAAATCCAATTAGTGTAGACTTAGAACACCTGTTTCTGGAATCCTTGAATAACTTTATCATATTATTATTTTTTCTTGATCTTTGTTTTAAGATGAAACACATATCCCTATCCAGTTGCTCATAGGCGCTAGGAGATTTGCATATCACTTCGAAGAAAAGTACCTGTTTGTAAAAGATACACAGGCTTAATAAAAAGACCAAAGCATTGTGGCTAAATTATACCAGCTACTGTTCCTTAACCCTCTTTTGTCTGAACATAAATTTATAAAACTTCTCTCAGTGATGGATCAAAGAATTTAAGAGTAGAGCAGATAAATCCTGGTATTTTTAATACCCAGAATAAAACCATTGTTTAAAATGTACATTAACAAAGAAAACAATGAATTTTGATGAAATCAATATTTCATTTTTTTCTCTAGAAATGTGGCTTTTATTAGTGAGCAGGGGTGATAAATTATGGCAGTTCCCAAGGATTCACAAAGAACCAAAGCAATATTAAATCTCACCAAAAACAGTAGAAAAAAATATGGGAATCATAAAACAAATGAAGTTGCAAAATGAATAATAAAGAATAACAGCCATTTAAGTAAATGCTGGCTTTAATGATCACATTAAACAACCAAAACGTGCAATTACATTCAAAAGAAAAATCCAGTTATTTACTGAAGACCAAAAATAGTTTTACAGACTCAGAATTAAAAAATAATAATAAATCCTGGCTAATGTTGGTTCAAGAGAGCGAGAAGAGCACTAAATAAGAGGAGCCATGTAAACCATCCAGAGAGAAAATCTGGTCGGCCTGGAAATACTAACACCGAAGGTGTCTTCAGGAGAAAAGCAAAGATCTTCAATCCCTCCTCTGTGATTTGGGGCAGTTAGCTTTATTTCCAAAGGACTGTTTAAGGAAATTTATTTATATTACCTGTGTGCCCTGGCTTCATGACCCAACTACTGCTTCTTTTTACAAGGTAGACCATGTGGTGCTATCAGGTTAAGTGTTGGGCTGCTAACCTCAAGGTCACAATTAAAGTCTCAGGTCTACAACCTCAGAAACTACATAGGGTCACCCCACACTGGAACTGACTTGATAACACTGGGCTTTTAGACAGAAGGAGTCCTGGTGGCTTAGTGAGTTCAGGTGTAAGCTGCCAACCTCAAGGTGGAAGGTTCGAACTCACCAGGCACTCCTTAGTAAAAAGGTGAGGCAGTTCATGCTGGTACAGAATCACAAGTTTGATAAGTGAGAGGAATGATGAGCAAATAATAACAGAGAAGGGACTAGCAAGGGAACGAGAATTGACCGTGAGGAGGAGGGGGTAACATTCCTGGTCATGTTTGAACAATTGAAATATATCTGAGAGAAATTACAGAGAGGTAATTTCTGTGTATGATGGGTACACGAGATAGTGGGGCTGGAGGAAAGAAAAAGAGGAAAGACTAAGAAAGTAAAAATTATACATAGTATAAATACAATTATGGAAATACATAGAGATAGCTGTGTGTGAGTGTCTATTATATGTGTGTATACATATATGTATACACACAACACCAATGTGGTGAAGAAAGATGATGGTGAAATCATCTTTCTTTTTTATTTCTCTTAAGGACTCCATTTTTATTTCTTCCCCCAGACATCTGAGGCTCGTGGCCTCCACGGGCACTGGTACTACCTACTGCTCCCCTCCCATCCCAAGAAGAGCATCCACTGGTTGCTGACTGGCCACAGACACTGGGCAGGAGGCAGTGGGCTCCTGCTGGAGACTTTTGCCACAACTGGAAGGATCTCAGAGAAAAGGCCAAGGACAGAAGAAACTGTGATTGGCTGAGGGGGCAGGTGCGGGAGATGAGGGGCTGCACCCTCTGCAGCCCACTCCCTTCTCCTTTTAAGCCTGCGGGTAGCGGTTCGCAATCTGTGAGTTGTGACCCCTTTGGGGGTGTCGAACAACCCTTTCATGTGGAATCGCCTAAGTCCCTGGGAAAACACGCATTTCCGATACTCTCAGGAACCAAGACAGCACTCCTCTATCCATCTCTGGGTGGGTCCGCCACATTCAGACACACTCACATAGGAGTTCGCAGTGTGAAGACTGTTACCCACGCTACCCCATGCTTCAAGACAAAATTTCGTTGATTTGTCATGAGAAATGAATATTTCACAATCTATAATTACATATTGCTTTTTTATTCATCACCATGCTTTATGTTCAATTTGTAACAAGGAAAATAAAACCTGCCTATCCAGCTACTTACATGATGATTCATAACAGTAGGAAAATTACAGTTATGAAGTAAAAACAAAAATAATTTGATGGGTGGGGTCACTACCCCATGAGGCGCTGTATGAAAGGGTCTCAGCATGAGGTCGATGAAGAAGCCCTGTCCTAGGGGATGATGAGATGGAAGGAGAATGTGGAAAGTGCCTGTTAGAAATGAGACTGGGCTTCCTTCTCATGGGCAGTCACATGGGCAGTCCTGGCAGGATCCTTCTCCTGGAACCCCACCCCCAATGTTTTCAGTTTATACATTTAATCCGAAAATTTATGTAGTTTCAGGACTTTCTTTTCATCCATTACTCTGGGCTGAGGTGGGAGCATCTATTGTGAGTCCTGGTTCCATTTGCAAAGGAAAAGGTCTATTTCTGTCTAAAGCGTGACCTTAGATGGGAATCTCTGCAGAGCTGTGGCGTCTTCGTCCACAGCATGCCTGTCCAATACTTGATCACAGAGCTTCAAAGATGATGTCTGTTCACTCAGTTCCCTGTACCTCATCAATCAGAGTTAGGAGACAGAGCTGCCTGAAATGTCCAGAATGACCTCTCAAGGCTGAGGCTGGTGTAAAGCCTAGATGGGGAAGAGGTGTGTGTGTGAATGTGTGTACAAATATGGTGAAGAAAGTTGATGGTGCCTGACTATTAAAATATATAGAATTTGGGGTCTTACAGACTTGAAGTTAAACAAGAGGCCAACTAGCAGAGAAGCAACACAGGTCATATGGAAAAAGCACACCAGTCTTTATGATCATGAAGTGTTATGGAAATTGGTATCAGAAATTCAGAAACCAGAAATCAGATTGATGTGAAGGAGTGTAGACAAAGTAGACACCCCAAACCCACCTGTATGATAATTGGACAGTATCTCACAGAAAGGCCACACAGAAGGGATGATAAATTCAGAGCATAGTGTAGCACTAATGAAACAAACACATAAATATCCTCTAATTCTTTAATATTTCCTTCACTTGCAATGGTCTTAGTTTCACCTTATTAATTTTGTGAGACCTGTGTATGTCCGTTTGTATAATTAAGGTCATTCTATTAGTGAAATCCAGGATAGAAATAGAAATGGGAGCAATGACTTCCTGATTGTAGGGGAAGAGAGGCAGTGAAGGGGGCATCAATAGCAATGAAGATTTTATAACTCAAGGGGAGCAAATTACAGAATTGTAGGAGAATGTATATACTGGGTAATGTAAGATACAGCAAAATACTAATATAATATAATAATAAATGTTTCTGGGGGATAGTGTAGGAGAGGATGGGGTAAATGATAGCTCATATCAAAGAGTTCAGAGGAAAAATGTTTTGGAAATGACGGTGGTAGCAACTGTACAATTATGCTTGATCTAATTGAATATGGATTGCTGTTATATCTGCAAGAGTTCCCAGTTACAGGATTTTTAAAATTTAAAAATAAAGTTCATCCTTAGAAACCTCTAGTAAACAGTTCTACTCTGTTCCATCTAGAATTAGGCACTAGAATCTACTTGATAGCAGTGTATTCTGTTTGGTCTTCCATTTAGACAAATTCTTTGAACACTGCACTTATCATTAACCCCGTGAAGTGAGAAAGTGCCAAAAATTGAGAAAAAGAAGTACAGGGTAAATGAGCAGTTACTTTTTAATTACTTACAATTGATCATGAAAATCACTTTAAAATATATTAACATGAATATTTGGAGTGCTTTGGTATTAGTAATGCTAAATTGAACTATTTATAATTCTTTTTAAAATCTGAGGACATATTCCATAGATAAAACATTTAAAGATAAATGATTCAGAGGTTGTACCCAAATATAGATACAATATTCATAAAGCTTAAATTAATGTTTGGTCTATATGAGATACCAGAATATATTACACTAAGTAAAATGATTTTCAAAATCTGGCATCATTTAGAGCAAAGTTTTTGTGGCAATGACATAATCTGTCAACTTGCAAAGTGGTGGAGTCTAGCCTTCCAATCAGGTCACAGCTTCATTACCTCATTTGGAGGCAAAACGGAATAAATCGCTTGTTGGAGGGCAGACACATTCTCTCTTGCTTTGACTCCCTGTGAGACATTTCTGTTGACAAGCCACATGGTTCTACACTGATGGAGCCAGAACCCTGGAGCAGGAGGAGCCACCTGGAGACCCATGCCAGAGCTAAGATACTTCCATGGACAATGGATCCACAAGACCTTCCACCTTGTTGGCCTGTGATCTTCCTGCATTCAGCATCATTGTATGTGTTGTATCAGTCTGAAGAAGAATTTATAGACTGGTAACGGACATATGGGCTAATACTGGACTTACAGACTTCACCTGTACTAAGCTGGGATGTTTCCTCAATATACAATTGCTCTGCTATATAGAGCTCTTTCTTATACACATAGGACTGTCTCTGGAGTTGTTTCTCTAGTTACCTCAGACTAATACAGCTTTCCAATGGATATGTGTGAACTAGATATGTAATTTTAAAGCTCTACCCTAAAGCCAGTTTGGAATCTTAGTGACCCTATCTAGGGTTTCTGAGGCTGTAAATATTTACAGGAACAGATAGCCTTATCTTTTGCCTCAGAGCAG
This sequence comes from Nesogale talazaci, assembly GCA_004026705.1. Taxonomy (NCBI): domain Eukaryota; kingdom Metazoa; phylum Chordata; class Mammalia; order Afrosoricida; family Tenrecidae; genus Nesogale; species Nesogale talazaci. Next base: position 115,291 of record PVJH01000066.1, on the reverse strand, counting down.
CTTGTGGTTTTGAACCATGGACCTTGAGGCCAGCAGTCCAATGCTTACCCAATAGTGTTAATGGGGCTCCTGAAATTCTTTAGCCACTACACCTTTCTTTCTATGTGCTGAATTAGGTTAAAAAAAAAAGAAATGTGCTGAATTAATTTTAATTTATTTTACTGAGCCCATTATTTCCCAAATACCATCATTTCAATGTATAATTTAAATAAATACAATTAAGGAACTATTTTTCATTCTTCATTTGGTACTGTCTTAACAAATCCAGTTCACCTTTTCACTTATAGCATGTATCACTTCATACAATCCACATTTCCATTGCTCAGCAGTCACATATGACTGGTTGAAGCATTCCAACATCCAACATTCAAATTTTCAGACCAACAACTATTGACTTAATGGCTGGTCACTTAAATGGTTTCTTCTCTGTATAACAATCTTTCTCACAGAAAACACAGTACTACCACACCAAGTCAAATCCTCTTAAATTTCCCCTTCCTTTCAGAGGTTCTAGTTGAAATATATCAGTAAAACAGGGAAGACCAATGTTCCAAAAACACATATAGCAAATATTTTGTCTATTTCAAATAGACATAAAATTTCATAATACAATATTCAAATAGTTTTAATATATCTTTTTTATGGAGTTCACATTGATACCATAGAAAAAGTGAATTTACTTTTCTCATGTATACAATGGTTATTTTTACATCAAGTTACTTAGACTTAAACTTTTAATATTGATAATGGAAGAGCACAATGTATTAACAATGACATTCCATGGAGTCTATTCTATTTCTTGTATTTATTTTTACTTGAATCTATACTGGTAAATTATGCCCTCATTCAACTGATTCTACTGTGAAACCTGGTGTTGTGTAGGAACAGATATCTCCAAATTTGCTTGATGTAAATGCCCTAAACATCTAAAACATAGAACAAAAAAGCACATGTAATGTACTATGTAGGATCTTATTTTATCTCCTTCTTTGCTGAATTTTCTGCAGACCTCTGTTCTATTGTTTAATAATTAACCTGCGGGGACATCACTGCCCTCTGGTGGTCGTGGGAGCTACCCAACCTTGCTCCCAGAGAGCTGCTGCTGGATTTGAACTGCCAAGCCAATGGGCCGCAGTCCCGCACTCAACCACTATGCAACCAGGGCTCAGCACTCTTCTTCACTTTAGATCATATATACTCAATACTATTTCCTTTAGATGGTACAAGAATATACTCATATATTCCCCTTGATCAAAATTTTACTATTATGTGGACACAGTGCAAAGTCATTGGAAATATCTGTTAATCTAAAATCCTTATCACAATTCTTCCTGGTGAGCTATTCAATGACATGTTTCCAACTACGTCAACTATTTGAAAAAAGACATCTAATTAACAAAAGTAGTTCATCTACATTTGCTTATAACAGAGATCTAGGACCATTATATTCTAGGTATGTAACTGAAAAAGAAAGACCATGATGAAAGAAAAGAAAAGGTAATGTAAAAGTTCCATAGAGTGTAACCAAAAATTAATGTTTAGTCAATGGTTGAATTGAATAGCCTACTATGAACAGCCTACTTGTACCGACCAACTGTGCTAAAACCAGTTCTATTGTTCAATTACTGCCATCAAGTCAATTCCAACTCACAGTGACTCTATAGGACAGGCTAGAACTTCCCTGATGAATGTCTGAGACTGTTGGCCCTTTACACGAGTAGAAACCCTTGTATTTCTCTCATGAAGTGACTGGTGATTTCAAACTGTGGACCTTGACAGTAACAGGCCAACATGCAGCCCCTACACTATCAGGGCTCCTGTTCTAGATATTCCCTTATTATGCATGGTACCTTGGATATACTGAAGACTGACAGTGCTCTCAGGGAAGTCCTGGAATATGAACTGGAGGTAGGGATTCAAATCCACGGGTTGCTCTTTGGGAAATAGGTCAAACTACCTGCTTCTTTTAAAATTGACAGCTTTAGAAGCTATAGCGAGAGTTGCTAAGAGCCAGACTCAACTTGTGGCAGTGGTTATGTATGGATATCCTAGATCTATTGCTATATCCTTACAGAAGAGTGTATTAAGAGTACAATACAAACAGAATAATTTGGCTAATTTGCCACTCCATATGTCTGTGTAAACTTTATTAGGAAGATTAGCTCGGCTCTTTTTCATATATTCTGATTTTGCCACATGTTCAAACTTAGTAAAAAGTAAGTATGCATTTCAGTTCTCTACAATAATATTTTGACTATATTCATATTTAAAGGGAAAAGGATCACTGAAAGAATAATAAGCATCTACCCTTTCTTCTCCAAATGGAAAATATAAATGAAAATGAATAGCCTAAAAAATGCTTGTGAACTACATACATTTCTGAGCTGTTGAAACCAATGTTTATGCTTAAGTATAGCGTACTGATCTCATAAAACAAATATATTTTTAAAACTTAAAAATTAGGAAGAAATTGCTACTTAATTTATAAAGACATTATCATGCACATCAAATTCAGTGATACTTTTGGAAGAGTGGAGGGGGAAAACATCAAGTGGCTTGAGTGATGAAAGAGGACTCAGAAAAAGAAATCTGACAGAACCCTTCACCTGGCAGGAAGGTCAGATGCACTATAAAGAGGCAAGGTTGAGTAAAAAGCCTATAGTGAACGGATGGATAAGAATCCAAATTCTGAATACAGGGGTGATAATACAGGCAGCATGGAAGAGAATTTTTTTAAAAGAAGTGATAACAGTATTCTGTTGAAAGAGAATGCTGTCAAAAATTTAAATAGGACAACAAAAGGTAAACAATGAAAATAAAAACCTGCATTAAATCCATAGTTATAGTAACAAAAACACAGAGGGAAATGTGATTGTTTTAGCTCTAAGTGTTCTGAAATCATTAACAGAAGACCAAGGCAGATGGAAAATTTGGTCCCAATTTTAGAAACCAAATGAACTTCAAGAAGTACAGGGGGAAAATGAATTTCATTTCCCCATTGCTTTTCTTGAATACATCATATTAGGCAATCACAGCCTAACATCCACAATTAGGTCTTTACTCGAGAGTTCTGTGTTGAGAGGCAACACATTAAAGATAAACCTGGTATTTGACAACTCGACAGGTGTGAAATTGAGAGTACCACACTTCAATTAGATAGTGTTAAAATTTCAGTAGCTAATTTTTATTTAAATGTTTACATGCTCTGGGCCTTGCTGCTGTTATTAGGTCCCATTGAGTCCATTCTGACCCACAGTGATGAGAGGCACAACTGAACAAAACAGTCCCTGGCCTTGTGCTGTCCTCACAATTGCTTCCATGCTGCAGTCCACTGTGTCACTCAGTATGTCAGTCCACCTCCTTGAGCTGTGAGGGACTTCTTCCTCTTCTTCTTCCTCTTCCTCTTCCTTTTCTTCTTTTCCCACTGCTCCTCTACATGATGTCCTTCTCCGAGGACCTTTCCTGATACCATGACCAAGGTAAGACAGTCTGTACATACTGTAGTCACACAATCTGGTGTCAATTTGGGACTTGAGAGAATTAAGAGTGAAGGGGTGGAGTCTAGTCTGTCAATCAGGTCATATCCTATGAGATCTCTGTGTGAACACAGTCTTCTCCTGAGAATGCTGGGAAATCCGGTATTTCCTCCTTGGAAGCTGAAGACATACACTCTCTCAGCTCACTCTCCGGCAGAATACTGACAAGGCTGACTCCCTGGGAGACATTCCTGAAGAGAAGTCACATGGATCATGCAGTCCTGAAGAAGCCACATGGGGATCCCTGCCAGCACTGAGATACAATGCCACTGGATCCACAAAAGTTCCCAACTACTGGCCTGTGACCTTTCTGTGTGCATTTGGTGCCATTGCACATACTGCGTGAATTTGAAGAAAAATTTATAAACTGGTAATGAACATATGGGCTAATATCAGATTGACAAACTTGACCTGATTGGCCTGGGATGTTTTCTTAATGTACAATTGCTCTTTGATATAAAGTTCTCTCTTGTACACATAGGGCTACCTATGAATTTGTTTCTCTAGTCTACCCAGAGTAACACAGTTAAGATCACAAAGGAAGCTGCCAGAAGTTCAAATTCAGAAGGGGATGTATAACAAAGGATATCATTGCTGATGTAGAAGGATCTTGAATGAAAGCAAAGAATACAAGAAAGAAGCCTACTTTATTGGTTGTGCCAAGGTATTTGACTGTGTGGATCATAACTGGATTTGCAATCATTTAATTTTATTCAATAAAATATTTTGCTATAAGTTTTAAAAATTAAGTATTACTATTTAAATTTTAATTTGACCTTTGATTTATTTTAATTCACTTAATATATAATCAAGTTAGTGTTCTACTATTATCCAAATCCTTAAAAGGAATATATGTTAATAAAAAGTCTTCCTTCATTATCAGTTCAAATTTTTTACACTGTAGAAGTGCTTCCACTCCTTATCTGTCAGGTTATCAAATTGTAGTGATTTTTTTATTGCTGTGAAGCTGGAAGCTTTATCAATGGTGTTCCACCTATGAAAGCAGAGCTTTCAGACTTGTATAGACTAGCAAGAAGGACATGGTGGTCTACATCTTAAAAAATTAGTGATGGTGGTAACAAGTGCGTAAATGTGGCCTGCACACAATTGATGTATGTATGGATTGTGAGGGAAGGTGCACAAGTCAACAAGATAATGACTCATTTAAAAAAGGGGGAGGGGAAAGAGGAGCTTATACCAAGGGCTCAAGTGGAAAATGTTTGGAAATGAATGTGGCAATATGTGTGCAAATGTGCTTGATACAGATGATGTATTGAATGTTATAAGAGCTGTAAGAGCCCCAATAAAGTTATTATTTTAAAAAGAGGGTGAAAGAGGAGTTATACCCAGGGCTCAAGTAGAAAATATTTGGAAATGAAGATGACAACAAGTGTGCAAATGTGCTTGGTACAAAGGATGTATTGAATGTTTTAAGAGCTGTAAGTGTCCCCAGTAAAATAATTGGGGGGGAAAAAAGAACTGTAGGAGCCCCAATTAAAAAACAAGATGTAAAAACGGACACAATGCATGTCTGTATATATTGTGATTAAAGCTGTAGGCGAGGGGAGCAAGGGAAGATGGCGGTCAGATAGGAAGCCCACTCCCAGAGCTCCTGGAGATTGGTGAGTGGGGGTGACACGGGGAAGGGTGGGGCTCTCAAATGGGGTTTTGTGACTTCAGGAAAGCTCAGAGCCCTCCTCTGAACCAGGAACCGGCGTGACCTGCACGCCCGCGCTCCCCACGGATGCCAGCACAGATGCTGCGGGTTCTTTGTGCAGGCGGGATACAGGGCACCTCTCTGTGACCCTGAGATCAGGGACCCACAGTTAATCAGCACCTGCGCACAGTCGCGGACCAGTCCTCCCCACCCCAAGGTGCCCAGGGTGCCCAGGGGACACTCCACACAGACCCACACCTCTGGCTCCCCACCCCCAGGGACTCCTGTGTCCCAAGCACATTGGTGGGCCAGCCCCTCCCCCACCCAGGAGGCCTGCGCCCAGGTGCACCTTAAAGGCGCCACCACTGCCCAGGATAAGATCAAGCCATCCCCTAAACCCAAGCCTGCCCACCGAGGCCACACTTTCTAACAGGTGCAAAAGGAACGCCTGCACTCCCCACAATTGCCGGCACTCCTCACAGACGCCGCTGGTTCAGGGCACCTGCCCCAAGACCCGCAACAGAGAGGCCCGCTTTACATTGTCTCCTGGGTAAACAGCCAGCCGGTCCTTCCCACCCCAGAATGCTAGAGGATTTTTTCCCACCTATCTGTGGCAAGCGCCCCTAGCCAGGAACAGATCACCCAACTCCCAACCCACCCCTAAACCCACTCCCCTGTTCAGCCAACACGCTCCATCAGATCTGCAAGGCCTAGCTGCAAACAGTTCCTGAGGGAAGCTATAATATAAGACCAGCCTCCTAAAGAGAGACCCCAGGGCCACAAAACACCAAGGAAAATGTCACCTAATATGAATAAATCAAACAAAAAACAGCTAGCAGCTTCCACAGTATCAAAAAAAGAGAAACTGGATCCGATGCAAGAAGATCAGCGGGACCTAACAGCAGTCATAGAAAATGCGGAGATCGAGCAACCACAGAAAGAAATCTTCAAGATGTTACTAACACGTATGCAGCTCTTGAGCGACACATTAAAGAAGAAAGAAGAATTGATACTGGAGATAAAGGCCATGCGCCAAAGGGAAATCCAAGAACTAAAGAGTGAGCTAACAAAAACTAATAGTAAGCTCTCAGATTTCGGCCAGAGAATGGAGGAGGCAGGAAACAGGACAAGTGACCTAGAGGACTCGCAAGTAGAAATTAATAAATGGGAGAAAAAATCTAACAAGTCTATGAGAAAAGCAGAAGAAAATATTAGTTGCCTGGCTGATACTATAAAAAGAAACAACATTAGGATTATCAGTCTGCCGGAGGATGAGGCATCAAGAAAACCAACATCCAAAATAGTGAGGGAATGCTTAGAGGAAAACTCCCCTAGCTTAATGAATGAAAACCATATAACCATACAGGAGGCAGAAAGAACAACAGCTAGGCTAAACCCCAAGAAGAAAACACCAAGACATATAGTTGTTAAACTATACAATTATGGAGAAAATTATGAGAGCAACAAGGGAAAAAAGGACAATCACATATAAAGACAAACAGATAAGAATATGCTCAGACCTATCAATGGAAACTATGAAGAAGAGGAGAGAGTGGAGCAGCATATTCCAAAAATTGCAGGAACATGATGCAAACCCAAGAATACTCTATCCAGCCAAATTATCTATCAAAATTGATGGAGAAGTAAGAGTCTTTCCAGACAAGGAAAATCTCAAAGAATATGCCAAACTACAAAAGATTCTCACCGACCCACTGGGAGAAGAACGACAATGACCTAACACATGCAGAACAAATCTACCCAGAAACTGTCAAAGGGATAACAGCCCCCAAGATAACTCTGGCTCAGAGATGGAAGAAAGGCAAGAATGAACCACAAACAGATATTGACACAACCCATGGAAATAGAAAAACATCCAATCCAAGAGCGATAAAATGACAACACAGAGTGCACAGATAGATGTAATAACCCTAAACATTAATGGATTGAACTCAGGCCTTAAGAGACAGAAATTAATAGACTGGCATAGAAAATATACCCCCTCAATCTGCTGCCTACAGGAAACACATCTTAAGATCACAGAAAAAATATATTGAGAATCAAAGGCTAGAGAAAAATATACCAAGCAAACAACAATTCCAAAAAAGCTGGAGTAGCAATCCTAATATCAGATAAAATTGACCTCAAAGTGCAAACCATAATAAGGGACAAAGAAGGACACTATATAATGCTTAAGGGAAGGGTAGACAATGATCCGATAAGCATCTTAAATATATATTCCCCAAATGAGAGACCTGCAGAATATGTAAATCAGACACTTCATATGATGAAAAAAGAAATTACAGCCTCAACAATTTTAGTGGGTGACTTCAACATACCACTCTCTGAGAAGGACAGATCACATGGAAAGAAATTCAACAAGGAGTCGAGAGATCTAAATACTATGATTAGACAGTTTGACTTGGTAGATATCTACAGGGTCTTTCATCCAAAGGAAAAGCATTTCACATTCTTCTCAGCCCCACATGGAAGTTTTTCGAAGATAGACCACATACTGGGACATAAGGAGAATCTACATAAATTTAAGCATATTGATATCATACAAAACTCACTCTCAGACCACTCTGCCATAAGGTTGGAAATCAACAAAAGGAAGGTAAGGAGAACTAGAGAAAATAGTTGGGGAATGAATAATTCTCTATTGCAAAAGGAATGTGTGCTAGCCATGATCAGAGAGGAAATTAAAAAATTTCTAGAAACCAGTGAGAATGAAAGCACGACATACCAAAACTTATGGGACACAGCAAAGGCAGTCTTAAGAGGAAGTTTCATTGCAATACAGGCACACCTGAAGAAGGAAGAGTGTCTCATAACTGATAGGTTGACACAGAATTTACAACAACTAGAGCAGAGTCAGCAGGATAATCCCACTAAAAGCAAAAGAAAAGAAATAATAAAAATCAGAGCTGAGATTCAGGAAAGGGAAAATAAGAAAACAATGGAAAAAATTAACACTGCTAAAAGTTGGTTCTTTGAAAGAATTAACAAAATTGGTAGACCATTGGCAGACTTAACCAAAGAAAGGAGAGAGAAAATTGCAATAGCAAGAATAAGGGATGAAAGAGGGGATATCACAACTGATCCTAATGAAATCAAAAGAATAGTCACTCAGTACTACAAAGATCTTTACTCCAATGAACTCAACAACTTGGAAGACATGGACAAATTCTTGGAAAAGCAATCTCTTCCTAGATTG
>PVJH01000066.1:0-106784 GCA_004026705.1 Nesogale talazaci | reverse complement strand
TATAGACAAGGTTATCAAGGAACTACCAACAAAGAAATCACCTGGACCAGATGGTTATACAGGAAAATTCTACCAAGCATTCAGGGAAGAACTGACACCAACCCTACACAAGCTCTTCCAAAGCATAGAAAAAGATGGCAAACTCCCAAACTCCTTTTATGAAGCCAGTATAACACTGATACCCAAACCAGGCAAGGATCCCACAAGAATTGAGAACTACAGACCAATATCCCTAATGAATATTGATGCAAAAATCCTTAATAAAATACTGGTCAATAGAATACAAAAGTATATAAAACAAATAATTCACCATGAACAAGTGGGGTTCATACCTGGAATGCAGGGGTGGTTCAACATACAAAAGACAATCAGTATCATTCACCATATTGATGGGAAAAATATAAGAATAATATGGTTATATCCATAGATGCCAAAATAGCATTTGACAATAATCAACACCAATTCTTGTTTAAGACACTCAAGAAGATGGGAATAGAAGGAAAATTCCTCAAGACAATACAAGCTATATATGAAAAAACAACCGCCAATGTGATAGTCAATGGAGAAAAGACAAACACAATCCAACTGAAAAAGGGGACCAGACAAGGATGTCCATTGTCCCCTCTATTGTTTAATATTGTACTAGAGGTTTTAGCTAACAGCATAAGGTAAAGAAAATACATAGAAGGTATATGATTGGGGAAGGAAGAGGTGAAATTACCATTATTTGCAGATTATATGATTATATATATGGAAAACCCCATAAGCTCCACAAAGGGATTACTAGAAACAATAGAGGAGTATGGCAGAGTGGTAGGATACAAGATCAACAATCAGAAGTCAATTGGTCTGCTGTACACATCAGATAAAACCACAGAAGAGGAGATAAAACAAGATACTGGTACCCTTCACAATAGCCAAGCATGAATTGAAATATCTATGGATATATCTGACAAAAAGAACAAAAGATCTATATGAAGAAAATTATAGAACACTATTACAAGAAACCAAGAATGACTTCAAGAAATGGAAAAATATCCCATGCTCGTGGATTGGAAGACTCAATGTAGTCATGATGACAGTCCTACCCAAGGCATTATATAAGTTTAATGCAATACCGATACAAGTACCATCCTCCTTCTTCGAAGAAATGGAAAAAATGATGTCTAGCTTCATATGGAGAGGGAAGAAGCCAAGAATTAGGAGAGAACTCCTCAAGAAGAAGGATATCGTGGGAGGGCTTGCCTTACCTGACTTTCACACATACTATCTAGCCACAGTGGTCAAAACAGCATGGTATTGGCATAATGACAGATACTCTGACCAATGGAAAAGAACTGAAAATCCAGAAATAAAAACACAAGCATAGAGACAACTTATCTTTGATAAGGGCCCCAAAAGTATCAAATGGGAAACAGATGCCCTTTTCAACAAGTGGTGCTGGAAAAAATGGATATCTACCTGTAGAAAAATGAAGCAAAACCCTTACCTCACTCCATGCACTAGAATAAATTCAAGGTGGATTACTGACCTTGAAGTAAAACCTCAAACTATTAGGGCCATCAATGAGGGAATTGGGAACAATCTGAGAACACTGGCACAAGGACTACATAGGCTAACAGAAATAGGGAAAGACACAAACACAGAGGAGACTCAAATAGACAAATGGGATATACTAAAGATAAAACACCAGTGCACATAGAAAGAATTCACCAAGAGAGTAATAAGAAAGCAGACAGACTGGGAAAACATCTTTAGCAATGACAAATCAGATAAAGGTCTTATTACTAAAATCTTCAATACCCTGATAGCTTCCAAAAAGAGCAAAACTAACTGCCCACTGAGGAGACAGGCAAAGGAATTAAACAGAAGTGTCACAGAAGCAGAAATCAGAGAGGTCAATATTTATATGAGAAAATGCTCCCAATCATTAGCCATAAGAGAAATGCAAATCAAAACAACAATGAGATACCACCTAACACTCTCAAGGATAGCCCAATTCAAAAAGTCAGAAAGTAACAAATGTTGGCGAGGCTGTGGGGAGATAGGGTCGCTTATACACTGCTGGTGTGGACCTGCAGGTGTGTACAGCCACTATGGAGATCAATTTGGAGATACCTAAAACAGATGGAAATTGAACTACCATACAACCCAGCAATTTCCCTGCTGGGCATATACCCAGAAGAGGCAAGCAACAATCCACGACCAGAGATTTGTGCTCCAATGTTCATCGCAGCACAGTTCACAATTGCAAGGAGTTGGAAGCAGTCCATATTCCCATCAACTGATGAATGGATTAAAAAGCTGTGGTACATACATACAATGGAGTACTATGCATCGCTGAAAAGCAGTGATAAACACATGAAGCACGTCACTGCTTGGGAAGAACTGGAAGAAATTATGCTAAGTGAAGTTAGCCAAGCACAAAAGGACATGTATAATATGAATCTGCTGAGGTAAGCATATTAATAATTTTAAAATTGGAAAGGGGCATCAGGAAAAACTATAGAGAAAATCCTGGGAGAAGGCCCAGGTAATATGGCAGGGGCCAGAACAAATCTAAGGCTACATATGGAAGCCATTAAGGGGGGAGGGGAGGCAGATGGTGATGTGTAGAAAGGGAAGGAGGCACTAAACCATCAAAGGGGAGTGTATTGTTTATATCTTCACCGGGAAAGAGGGACCAAACTTAAACCCGGAGACCCAGCATGTGAATGCAACATGACAGCATGGAGTGGAGAACCAGTGGGGGGACCTGAGAACACAACCCCAACCCCAACTATAGGGGCAGCCAACTCTCTAACAGAGGAAGTTGCCTTGGAGGCCAGCACTGAAGCTGAAGCTTAGGGAGTGAGATATGCCTGATCAGAGCACACGAGAACAAATGAAAGGGGAGGAAGAGAGAATGACGTGCATCCTGGCCCACCAGGCCTTCAGGACAATAATCCCACTCGGAACAGCTAATTCACAAAGAGGACTGCACGGCCATCCCCATTATGAAATTCGGATACCCTCGCTGACCCAAGGCCTATCGGGGCCAGGATGAAGAAGCGGGTCAAGATTATACCCTGTTGGACACAACCACACCAATGCAAAGCACTAAGAGTGTGCAACAGAGCGTAGAACCACAGATGGAGTGACAAGGATATACTTTGGGGCCAGGGTATTGGCACCCCATCTGACTGAACCAGGGGTCACTCTAGGAGGTCAACTACAGACCTTGAACTTTATACAGGTTTTTATATTGCTATTATTTTTATTATTCTGTTACATATTGTATAGTACATTGAGGGGGTTTCTTGCTGTTGTTATCATTGTTTTATTTGCTTAAGTTGCTCCATTTTAGGAGACCTTTCTTGTACATAATGCTCCGTCTACAGGTCTATCTAGACAAGATAGACTGGACAAAGAGTTTAGAGGTGGAAATGACAGGACTAATGGCTCCAGGGTAGGGGACATTGAAGAGGAGGAGGAAGGGGAAAGGTGGTGATGTTGACCAGCCCAGGAAAAAGGGAATAACAATTGATACAAATGCAGGGACAAGGTGGGTGGGAGAAGGCCAATAGGGATTGATTAGGGCTGAGCCCCGGTGGCGTAGTGGTTGTGTGCAACTGCGGCCCACTGGGATGGAGGTTCGATTCCAGCTCCATGGACCAAAGGCTGGGCCTCCTATTCCCACCACCTGAGGGCAGTGATGCCCCCAAAAAACAAAAAACAAAAACAAAAAATGAAACAAGACTAATGTAACAGAGAAAAATTACTGAAACCCAAATGGAGACTGAGCATGACAGTGGAACAAGAGGGAAGCAAATGGAAATAGAGGAAGGAACTGGGGGATAATGATCATTTATAGAGGTTCAAGTACAGGTATGAACATAGGGGCATATATTTATAAGTGAGGATGGGGAAAGAGATTAAGGTGTATATTTATAGGGTTATTAGTAGGACAACAGATGGGCATTGGACCTCCACTCAAGTATCTCCTCGGTTCAAGAACACTTTGTTCTATTAAATTGGCATTCCAAGATGCTCACCTTTCCAACATGATCATTGAAGTCAAATGTGTGCATAAGCAAAGGTGGAGAAGAAAGCTGATGGTGCCCGGCTATCAAAAGATGGAGCATCTGGGATCTTAAAGGCTTGAAAGTAAACAAGCAGCCATCTAGCTCAGAAGAAACAAAGCCCACATGGAAGAAGCACACTAGCTTGTGGAATCATGAGGTGAGATATCAAAGGGATGAGATATCAGGCTTCAAGAATTAAAAAGCATAACATTGCATGCTCACTTTCCTGATATGATCGCTGAGGACAAATGTGTGCATAAGCAAATGTGGTGAAAAAAGTTGATGGTGCCCAGCTACCAAAAGATATAGCATCTGGGGTCTTAAAGGCTTGAGTAAACAAGCGGCCATTCAGCTCAGAAGAAATAAAGCCCACACGGAAGAAGCACACCAGCCTGTGTGATCATGAGGTAGTGACGGGATCCAGTGTCAGGAATCAATGAGCTAAAATTATATTATTATTAATGAGGGGGAGTGCAGATTGGGGACCCAAAGCCCGTCAATAGGTGAGGTGACATCCTTTTGCAGAGGGGTTTCAAGGAGGAGATGAGCCAGTCAAGATACAGGGTAGGAGCTATGAAATATGCAACCTTCCTCTAGTTCCCATGCTACCTCCCACCCACTATCATGACCCCAATTCTACCACATAAATCCAGCTAGACCAGGAGATGTACAGTGAAGTTGGAAACATGGGAAACTTAGGATAGCTTATCCATCAAGACTAGTAATAGGAGTGGTAATACCAGGAGGGTGGAGGGATGGAGGAATAGAAAAGGAGAACCAACTTCAGGGATCTACACGTAGCCTCCTCTCTGGGACACGGACAACAGGGAAGTGAGTGCTGGGACACATTGTACAGTGTACAGGATGAAAAAAATAATTTGTAAATTACTAAGGGTTCAAGGGAAAGCAGGGGGGGAAGGGTAATATAGGGTGCTGATAATGGGGGCCTGGATGGAGGGAGAATGTTTTGAGAGTGATGATGGCAATGGGTGTGTAAAAGTGTCCTGCATACAACTGATGTTGGGGATTGTGATGGGAGTTGTATGGGCCCCCAATAATATGATTCATTAAAAAAAGGGAGGGGAGTTTGTTTGTTTGTTTAAAGAGGAGCTTGTACCAAGGGTTCAAGTGGAAAATGTTTGGAAATGTATGTGCCAATATGTGTGAAAGTGTGCTTGATACAAATGATGTACTGAATGTTGTAGTAGCTGTAAGAGCCCCCTATAAAATTATTTTTTAAAAAAAGCTGTATGTGTCCCCCCAAAAATTAGTCATTGAAACCTTATGAGGAGTAAAAGAACATCACCTGATGTAGCAATGAAAGATGATCTCCTCAGGTTAGAAGGTGGTCAAAATCTGACTTTGGAAGAGCTATCTCCTCAAAATAGAGTCGACCTTAATGATGACAATGGAGTCATGCTCTGAGACCTCCATTTGCTGATGTGACATGCCTCAAAATTAGAGGAAATAGCTGCAAACATTCATTAATAATCAGAACATATTGTACAAAGTGTGCATCAAGGAAAACTAGAAGTTCTTAAAGTGAAATTAACTCGAAATGATTAATATCCTAAGCATTATATATTTGTGTGGGTCATTTTGAATCAGGCAATCATATAATCTACTACATCGGGGGAAAAAATTGAGTCAGAATTGATAAAACAATCTGTTGTCACTAAAAGATGTTTCAAGATCCATCCAAAAGTACAAAGGTATCAGTGGGTAGGATATGCTTACAAGGAAGAGCAGTGAATAAAACTAATATTCAAATTTACATGTCAATCACTAATGCCAACAATGAAGAAATTAAAGATTTTTATAGATTCCTGCAGTGTGGAATTGATCAAACATGCAATCAAGATGCATTAATAATAATTGGTGATTGGAATGGAAAGGCAAAAGTTGATATTAGAGAGGAAGAATAATAAATTGGAAAATATGACCTGGATGACAAAAAATGCTGGTGATTTCATGATAGAATTTTGTAAGACCAATAACTTCCTCAAGTGCAAGCACCTTTTTTTTAAGAATGTAAAAAGGGACAATATAGATGGACCTCATCACATGAAATACAAAGTAATGGGGCTGAGCCCTGGTGGCGTAGTGGTTGTGCGCGGGACTGGAGCCCACTGGGACGGAGGTTCAATTCCAGCAGTGGGGCTGGGCCTCCTATTCCCACCACCAGAGAGCAGTGATGCACCCCCTCCCAAAAAAATGAAGCACAAAGTAATAAAATGAACTAATGCAAATGGCAGAGAAGCTGAAAATCTTCAGCCATGTTGTCTGTGTCCCATCGTGCTCTGCCGCACCCTGTCTCATTATTTTCTTGTGACCCTTCTATGAGGAGATGTCCAACTGTCTACAGATTGACATTTGAGTCTCCACTCCAACCCCCATCATTTGCGTTGATTATTTACTTATTTGAGCTTCTGATATCTAATACTATATCCTGTTGACAACACATGATCGCAAAGCTGGCGAGCTTCCTCCAAGTAGGGTTTGAGGCTTCCCTGCTAGATGGCTGATTGTATAGATTCAAGCCTTTAAGATCCCAGATACTATATATTTTAATAGGTACCATCAACTTACTTCACCACATTTGCTTATGCATCCATTCCTCTAGTCTTTTAATGCTTCCTCCTCCCCATTATCAGGACCCTAGTCCTGCAAATCTAGCTAGAATGAAGGACATACACTGGTACAGATAAGCCCTCTTGACACACGGAATCCAGGACCCCCTCAAGAACGATGGGAATAGTGATACCCTGTGGGTAGGGGTAAAGTAGAGAGAGAAAGGGGCGAAACGGGGAACCAACTACAATGACACACAATTCCCCCACCTATTCCCCAGTGTAACAAACAACATGGATGAAGGGAGATAGTGGGCAGTGTGAGATATGAAAAAACACTAATTTGTAATTTATCAGGAGTCACAAGATGAGGACGGTGGGAGGGGGAGGAAAGGAAAAATAGCTCATACTAGGGATTGAAGCAGAAAGAAAATATTTTGAAAATGATGATGGCAACATATGTGCAAATGTGCTTGATACAATTGATGTATGGATTATTATAAAAGCTGTAAGAGCTCCCAATGAAATTATTTATTTATTTTTAAAAATTCAGCCAAAGAAAGCAGGGGCTTACTAGGGAACAAATGATCAGTTGTTTATATGCAAATTCAGATTGAAACTTAAGAAAATTAAAACATGTCCAAGAGCACCCAAGTAAGAACATTGAGCATATGCTCTCTGAATTTAGAGGCAGTCTGAGGACAGAGCTGACACACTGAACAGTAATGACTGAAGACAAGAGGAGTGTGAGATTCCATAAAGAGCATCATACATAAGGAAAGCAAAGAGTCGTTAAATAAGAGAGGAAAAAAGAAATGACAAAAGTGGACTTCTGAAAAAACTCTGAAATTTGCCTTGGAACATTGAATAGTTAAAGTAACTGGAAGATATTGTGGAGCAAATGAGCTGAATAGAACATTTTAAAGGGTAACTCCATAAGACGAAATAAAGTATTTTAATGACACATGCAAAGACCAGAAGTCTGAAAGAGGGAAGATGTTGAGCACTTGTCAAGATAAAAGATTGAAGAAAAGATCTAAGCTTTGACTTGCAAGATTGAAAGAGTCTATGGGAAAAATAGGGCCTGACTCAAACTCACTGCCATGAAATAAATTCTGTCTCATAATGACCCTATGGGACAATATAGAACTGCCTCCATAGATGTCCGAGACTGTGACTGTTGGGGAATAGCAAGTCTCACTTTCTCCCTGAGTAACCCAGGAAGCATCAAAAGAAGATTAAAGGGACACATAAAGTCATTGTATCAAAAAGAACTGGCTGACATTTTCCCATTTCAAGAGATAGATGATCAAGAACAAATGATATTAAAACAAGTAGTCCAAGCAGCACTGAAGGTATTGGCAAGGCTCCAAGAATTGATGGGGTACCAACTGAAATGTTTCAACCAACTGATGTAGTACTCACCTATGCTAAGAAATTCAGAAGACAACTGCCAACTGATTGGAATAAATCCATATTTATTCCTATCCAAATAAAAGTTATCCAATAAAATGTAGAACTTATCAAATACTTTCATTATATTAATTTTATTAATATCAGATGCAGGTAAAAATTTGATGAAGCTAAGTAAAACAAAACTGTAAGTGATTCAAGCTGCATTCAGAAGAGGATGTGGATTGTGAGATAACCTCACTGATAGATTAATTTGGTTTTAAAAGAATTCCAGAAATAAAATGAATTCTGTTTGATTAACTGTACAACAGCATTGGACAGTTAAATTGTGGATAATAGTGGGAATAATGGGCACTGCATACCACATCAATTTTTTCATGCAGAGTCTGTATTCAGGTTTAGCCAAATGGAGGGATGCTACCTGGTTTAAAATCAGCACTGTATCTTTTCACCATACTAATATAATGTGTTCTTTTGGCAAAAATTCAATAAGTTATAGTACATAAAGAAATATTAGGTATCCAGGTGAGAAGAATGCTCATTAATAACAACTTGTGATGTAAATGATACACCTGATTCTCTGACAGCAAAGAAGACTTGAAGCACCTGTTAATGAAGCCTTCAGCATGAATTACATCTCAACATAAAGACAACCAGAATAATCATAAATGATCCATTAAACATCATGATCAGTGAGATCAATAAGCAATCACATGATCAGTGTAGAAAAGATGGAGGCTGTCAAAGATTTCATTTTGCTCTGATCTAGCCCATGTCAAGGGAAGCATCAGTCATGAGATAAATGATGTCTTCCATTGGGTATATCTACTGCAATTAATCTCTTTAATATATTAAAGAGCACGCTTACTTTAAGGACCAATGTGTGCCTAATTGACTCATAAAGACAGTTTCAATCACTTCATTGCATACAAATGTTGGACAATGAATAAAGGAGAATAATTCATTCATTTGAATTATGGAGTTGACAAAGAATATTGAAAGTACCATGGACTGCCAGAAGAACAAACAAACTCATCCTCGAAGAACACAGTTACAATGTTCCCTTGAGGGAGGGTGGGAGAACTTTGCCTCACATACTTTGACAAATTATCCGGTGAGACTAGGGCCTAGAAAAGGACATCATGCTTGGTAGAGAGTAGATGAAAAGTAACAAGCCTTTCAAGGAGGTGGATTTACAGGTGGCTCCAAATAGTTGGCTCAAATACGGCAATAATTACAATGCTTTCTTTTTGGTACAGAAGATAACTCTGAGTTCAAACTAACTAGAGGGAACCTTACAACAGCAGCAAAGCATGTCGAACCATGTTTTAGAGACACATCTCTACCAATTGAGCCATTGAAACTGGAAAAACAGGGCCTAAATAATCTGGGATCATTACAAACTATCGTCTTGCCTGTAGCCCAGATGATTTTGACAATAGATGTTACTAATCAAGGTTCTTCTTATTTTCTAAATCCTTTTATTGGGGTTCATACTACTCTTGTAACAATCCATACATAAATTCACTGAGTGTCAAGCACATCTGGACATCTGCTACCCTTATCATTCTCATAATATTTGCTTTCTCTCTAAGCCCTTGGCAGCAGCTCCTCACTTTTCCCCTACCTCCTGCTCCCCCCTATAAACCCTTGATAATTTATAAATCATTATTACTTTGTCATATCTTACACTGTCTGACGTCTCCCTTCACCCACTTCCCAGTTGCCCATACCCCAGGGAGGAGGTTATATATAGATCCTTATAATTGGTTCCCCCTTTCTACCCCACCTTCTCTCCACCTCAGGGTTCTTACTATTGATAAAATGTTGATTCCATTGAGTTGGTTCCAATTCATAGTGAGCCTCAGTACAACACGACAAACATTCCCAAGCCTGGCACCACCAACCCTATTGCTGCTAAATTAGAGCTTATTGTAGCAGCCACTATGACATCCATGTCTTTGAGGATCCTCCTCTTTTTTCACTACCCATCAACTTTACCAAGCAAGATGTTTTCTCCAGGGACTGGTTTCTTCTGACAACGCATCCAACATCGTTGAAAAAAATCCCTCATCCTACTCAATTTTAAGGAGAATTCTAAATGGACCTCCTCCAACACAAATCTGCTTTTACTTTCAATATTCTTCATCAGCACCATAAATCACTACCATTGATTCTTCTTGGGTCTTTCCTTAGTCAATGTCCAACTTTCACATGCATGTGAGGTGATTGAAAAGACCAGAGTTGGGATCAGGGGCACGTTAGACCTCAAAGTAACATCTTTATTCTTCAATACTTTAAAGAGGTCCTGTGCAGCAGATTTTACCAATGCACTGTGTCATTGGATTTCTTAACAGCTGGTTTCAGGAACACTGATTGTGGATCTAGACAAAATGAAATCCTTGACAAATTAAATCTTTTGACGGACCATAATATTTTTAAATTAAAATGACAAAATGAATAATTTAGAAAAGGTCAATGAACATGATATAAGCAGAAAATTGCAGCAGGTACACATGTGATTAAAAGATTCCAAGTGTTAAATTGTTTATATGCATATAAAACAGCTTTAAACAAGAAACATTTTAAGCTAACTCTCACAAATTAGATCTGAGTAAAATATTACTGGACCATCATCTAACATACTGTATAGCCAGAATTACTACACAAGTCTCTTATAAAATCTGATGGTAATACACATTTGAACATAGAAAATATAAAATAAAATCAAGTTAAGATTAAGGCATATACTAAGACCACATTGAAGGATGACAAAACTGAATCTTATGGATCAATGATTAATTTGGCATGGGAGAGAGGGATAAAAGTACATACTAGCCTTTTTTATTCCATTGTCTCTCCTGAAGCAATGACTAGGGAACTTACACCATTAGACTATTGGAAAAGATTGCTCCACTCCCAAAGTACACAATTTATAACTAAACAGGAGAATTTCACAATGAATTTGTTATGGTGCTAATTGTGTTGCCAGAAAACATGCTGCAATTCTAATCTCAGTCCTTTTGGATGTGGTGTTTTAGGAAATAAGGAGTTTTTGCTGTTATTAATAATGAAGTCAATTCCAGACTGGGGCGGGGCCTGAACCCTAACCTTTTCTGAGTTTTATTTTATTAAAAGAGGAAATAATGGAGGGAAACCCATACACAGAGAGAAAAAGACCATGAAATGAACCATCTATACCTATGAAGGCTTTTCTAATCACATGAAACAGTCTCATATTAAAACAAAACACCCACTATGAGGTTATATATAATGCACATAATCATAAAGGCTAAATTTGTGTTACAATTTGGAATCAAAACTGGGAAAAATACCTAACACAATAAGAATCAATAGCACTAAGATAGCATCGCTACTGAGTTATCCCTATACGATATAGATCACCCAATCATAGGAAAACTTGGATAGTTATCGAAGAAACTCAGTAATTTTTAATTTTGTCATTTTCCTGTAAAATGCACAAGAAAATATTTTTCTACTATAGAAGAGATGCAAATATCTTTGAAAGTCACTTCTTTCTAATCAGAAATATTAAAACTCAGCTACATGAACCAAGAGTTTATAAAATTCATAAAAGTACAGAGGAAAAAGAAAAAGTCATATAAATGAAGAAAAATTAAACATGACTAAAACCCAAGAGGGCTTCTGCATATTTGTGCAAAAATGGAATTAAAACATACCAGGTTTTTTTCCCATGAGTTTTTTTTTGGGGGGGGGGGCATCACTGTTCTCTGGTGGTGGGAATAGGAGGCCCAGCCTTTGCTTCTGTGGAGCTGGAATTGAACCTCCATCCCAATGGGCCGCAGTCCCATGCACAACCACTATGCCACCGGGGCTCAGGCCCCCATGAGTATTTAAAGCATCCTTAAAATTGGCTGAAAACATAACAAGGAATATTTTGGTGAAGCTTTAAAATAACCAATACAGTGGGAAAAAATGAACACGTGAACAAAGTTAAAAAGTGAGTAGTGGGTGGTGACAGGCCCAGGAACAAAAGAACAGCAAGTGATGGAAAATCGATGGCAAGGAGAGTGTAGGAGGTCTGGCAGAGCTAGATCAAGGACAGTGTAGTCGACAGGAATTCCTGAAACCCAATGAACACTGGACATGATAGTGGAAAAAGAGGAAAGTAAAATGAAATAGAGGAAAGAGCTAGGAGGTAAAGGACATTTAGAGAGATCTAAACACAGGTATAAACATGTGTAAATATATTTACATATGACAAAGGGGAAATAGATCTATATACCTATATTTATAGGGTTAATATAAAGGAAACACATGGCCAGTGGGGCTCTACTCAAGTACTCCCCCAATATAAGAAAACCTTGTTTTAATAATTCAGCAGTCTGAGATGCTCACCTTCCCAACACAATCACTGTGGACAAAGCAGGTGCATAACCAAAAGTGGTGAAGAAAGCTGATGGTACCCAGCTATCAGGGGAAGTAGAGTCTAGGACCTTAAAGCATTGAAGATAAACAAGCAGCTATGTAGCCGGGAAGCAACAAAGCCACAAGGAAGAAGCACAGCAGCCTGGGTGATCACAAGGTGTTGAGAGGACCAGCTATCAGGCATCAAAGAACAAAAAGTCATGTCATTGTGAATGAGGGGAAGTGCAGAGTGGGGACCCAAAGCCCATCTGTGGGCAACTGGACACCCCCTTACAGAAGGCCCAGGGAGGTGAAGCAGCAAGTCAGGGTGCAGCGTAGCAATGATGAAACATACAACGTTCCTCTAGTTCTTGAATACTTCCTCCCTCTCACCCCCACTTGGGATCCCGACCCCAGGTCTACATTACAAATCCAGCTGGATAAGAGGATGTACACGGGTAAAGATAGAAACTGGAAACACAGGGAATCTCACCCCTCAGAACCAGTGGTAAGAAGGGCAATAATAATGGGGGGTAGGGGTGGAGGGAAGGTGGGGTAGAAAGGGAGAACAGATTGGAAGAATCTACATATGGCCTCTTCCTACGGGACTGATAGTGGAGAAGTGGGTGAAGGGAGACATTGGATGGTGTAAGATATAACAAAATATAAAATTTATAAATTATCAGGGGTTCATGGCAGGGGGAATTGGGGAGGGAGGGGAAAAATGAGGAGCGGATGGATATCAGGGGCTCAAGTGGAAAGCAAGTGTTTTGAGGATGATGAGGAAAACAAATATACAAAAGTGCTTGGCACAATGGATGTATATGTGGATTGTGATAAGAGTTGTAAGAGCCCCCAATGAAAGGATCATTAAAAAAATGCAAATATACCAAGACTAGAAAAAAAGCAAAGGAAAAATAAGGTAGGTGATTTGAGGAAAGTACAAAATAAATCTAAGAAATAAGAAATAACCACCTCCCAAATTATCTGGTCTTTCAAGGGTTTTTTTTAGAACACAAAAAACAACCTACTAAACTTAAAGAGCTCAAAAATGCATATTCTACTTGCTTACTGATAGAGCTAGCATAGCTTTAAAAATCTTTTATGATTGCTTAGAACAAATAATGAAATTTAAGTTCTGAGTGAAGATGTTTTTTTAAAAGTGGGTAATGCCTTGGTTAGGTTCTGTGTGAACATGACATGGGCAGGATTCTCCGAGGCTCATCAGTTAACCCCTCCTACTTCCCTGTGCTCTGAGCTGATACCCAGGTGTGAGAAGATCAGGGTGAGATGCAATTCCTTCAGACTTAGGTCACGGTCTTGAAGCAGTTAATTGAAAGGAGCTTTCCCAGAGATGTGGTCTGTTTCCTAGTAAAGCAGATATTGTGGAAAGATTTCATTTCTGTTGACTCTGGATCCTGCATCTGGTTCATTGACTCTGATTCTTTGGATGTAAGCCACTGGTTTGCCATATTTCCTGCCAGTTCTGGAATGTATCAGCAGCTGGCCAGCCATCTGACTTGCTCGCCTTGGGTTCATTCACCTCTATAGCCACAAGCCTGATTTGGATTAATTCACTTATGCAGTCAGCATCCTGTCACCTTCCTTCTGATCTCAGGTCCATCAGTCCCTCTATTAATGCGAGTCAGGAGAAACTTTCAGCCCAACATCTAACCCATGGACCTGGACCCTGTCTGAACTTGAACTTGTCTGCTTCCAAAACTGTGTGAATCATTTTATTGATATAACTATCTTGCTCTATATACATACATACATACATAAAAATCACTGGTTTTGCTTTTGTAGTAACCCAGCCTAAGTTACAGAGAAATTAGGCAAAGAAGATGCACTATACATACAATTGGAGTCTATGAGAAAGAAAAAGAGTAATGGGAGATATACTTAAAATTACTGTTCAAGAAAACTTGACAAAAATTAAAAAGGAAATTCTCTTAAAATCAAGGATAGCAATAATTTGTCTCACAAACTTTTGAAATATTATAAAGAGAAATCAGTGGCTGAAAAAGAGCATTGTCCTTTATAAAGCAGAGGGTCAGTGAAAAAGAAGATCCTTGGGAGATGAACTGACCCAGTGGCTGCAACAATGGATTCAAATATAACAATTATGCGAGTGGAACAGGACCAAATAATATTTTGTTACTGTAAATCAGAGCCAACTCGATATAACCTAACAGCAACAAAGAGGACGGGCACATGAATCTGTATATTAAAAGAGTTTACCAATGACTTTGAAAAGTTGATTCTGATTGGCCAATTTAGTCATACCCACATAAACTGTTACAGAACAATGATAAAAGAACACAATTCCCCACATTCCCCCTACAAAATAGACAAAATGTATACAAGCAACATAAAATAAGTTTAGCATCAGAATTATCCAAGATGTCTCTTCAAAGGGAGGAAACATCAAAGAAGTATTTTCAACAAATTCAAAAGACTAAAGTGTGAACTATGGATTTTCACCTTCAGAGAGCTGTTTTTCAAATATCAAGTCTATAGAAAATAGGTTTAATCTTGTAAGATCACAGGGAAAACTGTACTCTGAAACTTATCTCTGGGCTTCCACTGAAGTATAAGTTTCATCTAAGCTGTCTTCAGAAATGTCATAGAATAACTATTAATGAATATTCATAAAAACTGAAAAAATATATAATCCTGTATTAAACATGTAAACTAAATGAATTTCAGATAAAGGACAACAGAAAATGAAATGCAAATAAGCTTATTAATCACTATATAAGATTATTTTTATTATTAATTGCCATCAAATTGTTTAGGATTCACAGAAATTCAACATGTACAGAGTAGATCTGCTCCATCATATAAAAGAATCACTGCCATTGAGTCGATTTTGATTCATAGCAACTTGTAATAGTTATATTGGCATGTAATTCACATATCATATATGTCAATAGTTAGGCCATAGCATAAAGAACTGCTCAAGCATTACCACAATCAGTTGCAGAACATTTTCTTGCTTCCTGCATCTACTGTTACCAACTGCCCTTTTCTCTCCAACTCCCCAACCCACCTCCATGCACACATTCCTAATAAACCATTCACCCAGTTATGCTCTGCACAAAACCACCCAACCCAGATTACATATATTAGAAAACATACCACAAAAAATCAATCAAGCAAAATAAACCAGAGAAAGAGCCCAACCAAAGAGAAAACAGGAAATATCAGAAACCACAATTTAAAAAAGAGAGAAAAGCGGAGTCAAATGTTAAGGTATAGGGCTGAGCCCCGGTGGCAGAGTAGTTGTGCGCGGGACTGCGGCCCACTGGGTTGGAGGTTCAAATCCAGCAGCAAGGCTGGGCCTCTTACTCCCACTACCACAGGGCAGTGATGCCTCAAAAACAAAAACAAGTGTTAAGGTTTAGATTTTAATCTGTGTGCCTTCATCAATTCATTTCCCATTACACTCTGCACATTAGCAAGGTGATTCATATCTCTGGTCTATGGCCAGAGGAACTCACCAGAGACTCAATCCATTTGTTTTTACCCTTCACTTTTTTTTAATATGAAACAATTTTAATACTGTGATCAAATGATAAGGTATTACATTTTACCCTAACCATGTCTGACAGGAGAGTGGTGTCACGGGCGTGCATTGGACTGTGCTCCACTGTTGGAAACCACTGGCTGTTTGCCACAGAAGTCTGGGTTCTCTCCTCCTATAAACAGTTACAGTCTGGAAAAGTCTGCTTAGGCTGGGGCTCTGACAGAGCTCTCAGACTGAGAGGAAGATCCGCAGCTACAGTGCCAACGTGGACCCGACCTATAACCACCACACCACCAGGGTTTTCAAAATGCAACTTTTCAGAAACCAGAGCTCCAGACCTGTCTCGTGAGGGGCTTCTCAGTATGTCCTAACTGCTGATGTTTTTAGCTAGTGCTCAACCATTTATGCCACCGTGTAAGTCCTACACAGATTGAAAAAGGAGTAACAATGTGTCATTGAAAAACAAGTGGGAGGAGCCTTAACGTAAATAAATGATGTTATACACACAGCATAAAGTAATATGACAGCTATGTAAAATATGTCATTCCTATCAGTAAGTCATATCAGTAGCACACCTACATTGTCTCACAAAATTAGGCCTAACTCTACGTCAAAATACATACCACAACTAAAAACAAATTTGCTGCAACCTACAGGACAGAATAGAATTGTCTCATAGTACTTCTTTCCCAAGTTACCACCTTAACAGATGCAGACTGTAAAAAAATAATAAAAATAAAAAAATTTAAAAGTTAATGCAGACAGATCCATCTTCCCCACAGAGGTGCTGAATGGTTCAAATTGCCTACTTTTCTGTTAGTAGACAAGTATCTAACCACTGTGCCACCAGGGCTCTTTATAATATACATAAATACAATTATATATATACACATATATTTGATAATATAATCATGGAAACAGCGTGTGTTAAAAAATTCTGTGAGAGTACATGGCACACCAATTTCCATAAGCTATAGAACAGAAAATGACTCAAGAGCTACAGAAAGGAGATTCACAAAAGGACAGACCAAGAAAAAAAGAAAAACCCACTGTGATCAAAGTGATTCAGACTCATAATGACCATGGGGAAAAAGGATACACAGCAATTGATGAAGTATTGGAAATTCAGGCCAAAAAGCAATGGACGGAATTTTTAAAAGTAAAAAAGGAAACATTTTATAATGTAAAATATCACCATTCAAAATTAATATGACAGTCGAAATAAAATACTTTTTAGAGATTTGAACTCTCGCTCTATACCCAGGCTCAAGGGGGTGAAAATGTAAGAACATACCGGTATATCATGCTTGGTAAAGGGTCAGAGCCCGGGGAATGGGGTGGCGGAGGGGGGTGGGGGTGAAAGATTCTCAATGAGACGGATTGGCATTGTGGCAGAGGCAATGAACTCAAACAGTGATGAGATGGTTCAAGCCAGCCCGGGAAGTGTTTCATTCTGTTACACACATATAGAGGATAACTCAAAAGACCCCTGTGCTACTCAAGGGAGCCGCTAACCTCAGACAGCAGTTCTAAGCCACCAGCTGCTCTGCAGCAGAAAGATGAGGCTTTCTATCCCCATAAAGATTGGAAGACTCAAAACCCCGTGCGGGGTACTTCAACTCTGCCCCATCAGGTCATTGAGAGTTGGGAGAGGCTTGATGGCAGTGTGCTTATGATCTAAGCAAATATATATATGCCAGTATAATACATAGCAAATTTACATCTATTGCTTTTCAGTGTAAGTATTAATATAATGCATGCGCTTTGGAAAAACTATCACATACACTTCAAACATGCACCAAAATAAACTAAATTTGTGTCAAACACCTAAATGTAAAAAATGAAAGCATACAGTTACTAGAACAAAATATGGATGATTTCTTTTATACACTCAGTCAGTATGGAAAAAGTTTTTCAAAGTTTAATAAAAAATCTACATACAATATAAGCTTGATAAACAATATAAACATATTAAATATTAAAGTCTTCAAGTATGCATAAAATGCTCTAGGTAATTTAATTAAAAATCAAGACCATGCTGATTCACACTTTATCAGACTGACACAAATAAAGAATTTGACAAAATACCCAAGTGATTAGGATGTAGAATAATATATTTTCATGCCATATAGTTTAGACTATAAGACTACCTCACTTTGATGGAGGGGAATTTGACAAAGTCAAATATGTATATCCTTTGATACAACAATCACACTAGACATTTACCCTGAGAATTTCCTCAGCTTCAAGACTAGATATACAAGGAGATTCATGAAGGTATTGAGTATGATAGTAAGATATCAAAATATTTAAACCCCTAGAAGAAATAAGCAATAGATGTTTTTAAACTACTACACATCCAAATACTGTAGTACCATGCAGAGATACAAAAGAACGTGAAAAGATCTCTATTTACTGATGAATGACTCTCAGGAGTTATTGTTAAATTTTTACAGTCTATTACTTAAGAATAGAAAGAACTCATATGGTCTATTTTTGCAAAAGAAACACACTGGAAAAATAAACCGATAACTAGTGAATCTGCTTCCTTAAAGATGGCAGATAGAACCTAAGCCAAAGGAAAGGGAAATGACTAATGTTCTGATGAAACCTTCTGTCTACAGTGTCTTATGTGAGACATAGACGTTCTTTAATAAAAATAAAATTAAGTCAATGATATAAAAACTACTAAAATGGAAGATAAGGAAAATTGAGAATTCTAACTATGCATCAAATTTCTGCCATAAGAATACACAAATATTCAGCAAATTGAAACCTCGTTTGGACTCAACATGGTCGAAAGATGAGACTTTCGACTCTGATAAAGAGTTAGAATCTCAGAAACCCCCAGGGGCAGTTCTACGCTGTCATACGGGGTCACAAGAAACTCAACTTGAGTGTTGCTTTACTTGATTGGGGTATGACTCGGTATTTTAAATAAACCCCTAATAGGATATGCTATAAATATGAAAACAACCTCAAAAATCCTTTAAATATCTTTAGTAAGTTTGTTAGAGTTTGTGGTAAATCTCAAAATATTTTGTGGATAGTGAAGAATAAAGTAAATGAATATGTATGTATGTTTCTTGGAAGCGAACACTTCACTATGAGAATCATAAATTGTATAAGGGAAAGTATAAATGAACTGAAATTTATACTGAGGGGTTTTCAATATAAAAGACTCCCATACATATATACATAGACACACATTTTCTTGCTTTCTTTTCCTACAACTGTCTCCTGAAAGTGCATAGAATCAGTAAGCGCACTAGGAACCCAAATCTTGATTTCTAAGGACAATTTCTCACTAAAAGGAATCAGGCTTTCTTAGAAAAGTGGTTGATTCCAGGTCCAGGGCATAAAACACAAGACAGTGGCACATCTCTTTGAGATAGGAAGCAGGAAAGTGCTCAGAGATTGATAAGGGCATGTCAAAAAGACATAGAGGTCAACTAGAAAAGGCACAGATTTAGGATAATGTAAGCATCCAAAAGAATAATAATGGCAATGAGTGAGATAGTACATTGAATATAAAAAGGAATTCATAAATCCCTAATGACATTTTAAAAATGAAGGAGGTGAGAAAGCAAAAGTTCTTCCTTAAAGAAGCATGTCTATAGTAAGTGTAGAATGAAATATAGAAGTATGAAATCATCATTTTGCAACTACCAATATGATAATTCATGCAAAGACCATCATTAATATTTAAAATGTCAGATAAAATTTTGTTCAATTACAAGAGAAATGGATACTTAAAAAGAGAGGTACCCTCTTAATCAATTGATTTAACTTAACATAACTGAAAACACAACAAGCTGACAGGATGAACTAAGAAGAATGGGTACAGTACTATTTTTTAATAAAAAGTTTAAGCTGATTCCAATAAGAAAGAAAAAATAAAACAGATTTTGCAGTCTTAGTCATTTATGATTTTTAAAAAGGGTGGAAGATGATCTAGATGGAAGTAATTTAAGACTAAACTGTGTGGAGTTCATTGTACCATTAATTGAAAAAATCATGCAAAATAACCCAAATCAATCTTGCTGCTGTGGAGTTGATTCTGATCCTATTAGACACAGCAGGAAGACCCCATCAGGGTTCCAAGGGTATAACTATTTGCAGACATGGATTGCCACATCATAAGCACACAGTAGTGGTTCTGACTATCATAAAGTTTCTGTTAGAAACTAACTACTATAAAAGCTGTGTTTCAGCAGAGCCCCAGTGGTGTAGTGGTTGTGTGTGGCACTGCGGTCCACAGGGTTGGTGGTTCAAATCCAACAGCAGCTCTCCAAGAGCAAGGCTGGGCTTCCTACTCCCACCAAGGCAATGATGCCAAAAATAAATAAATAAAAACCCTGATTTCTTGGTACAGATAGGAACCAGAAACATGGAAGATCCAGAACAGATGATCCCTTCAGTACCAGTGGTGAGAGTGGTGATACTGAGAGGGTAGAGGAAATGCGGGATAGAAAGGGGGAACTGATTATAAGGTTCTACATATAAACTTATATCTCTGGGGTATAGACAACAGGGAAGTGGGTGAAGGGAGACATCGGCGAGTGTATGATATGACAAAATAATGATAATTTATAAATTATCAAGGGTTCATAAGGGAGGGAGGGGGGAAATGAGACGCTACTAGCAAGGACTTAAGTAGAAAACAAATGTTTTCACAATAATGATGGCAACAAATGAGCAAATGTGTTGGGCATACAATGGATGAATGGATTGTGATAAGAGTTGTATGAGCCCCCAATAAAATAATTAGCGAAAAAAAACTGTGTTCCTATCAGAAGTATGATGTAAAACTCCAATAATCTCAATATTCTTAGATTTTTGTCTTCATCCATCATGTGTGGCACAAAGGTCATTCTTCTAACAGCTTTGGAAGTATATTGGAGAGTTTATGCTAAAAAGAAGTTGGGCTAGAATCATACAATTTGTGATAGAAGAATCAATAAGTAACTTCTACCTTGGCATGTAGGAACTCTGACTTCAAACCTACTCACAAGATATGGTGTCACCATCTCACTTGGTTGGCTTACATTCCTCAGCTGTAAAATGGGAACTCATAACTCATTTCCAACTGTGAAGAATTGTAGGTTAAGTAACAGATACCACTATAAAAGCAAAATGTCTGACCCAATTAGCGAGTCCATAAATGTCAGTTGAATCTGAATCTGGTATCAGCTGATAAAAATCAATGGTATAACTTGTTTTGAACATTTGAACTTGGTTCTTTCTAATATTAAGAAAGTAATTGATGCTGTATGTAAGGGAGAATACAGTGGATTTCTTGAGAATGGGCTCCCTGGATGAGATCTATCTTCAATAAAAATTTGTATAAAATCACAATTCTCAGCTTACATGAAAGAAACACACCAGCCTGTGTGATCACAAGGTGTCAATAGGATCAACTATCAGGCATCAACAGCCCAGAACAAAAAATCATAGCACTGTGAATGACATGGAGTGGGGAGTGGAGACCCAAAGCCCATCTGTAGGCAACTGGATATCCCTTTACAGAAGGAGAAAATGAGTCAATCAGGGTGCAGTATAGCACCAATGAAACTTACAACTTTCCTCTAGCTCTTTCATGCCACCTCCATTATAACCCTAATTCTAACTTACAGATCAATCTAGACCAATGCATGTACACTGGACATACAAGAGCTGGAAACACAGGGAATCTAGCACAGATAAACCCTTAATATTAAGAGTAGTGATACCAGGAGGGGAAGGGAAAGGTAGAAGGAGACAAGGGGAACAAATCACAGTGCTCTATCTATAACCCTCTCCCAGGGGGATGGGCAATGGCAAAGTGGATGAAGGGAAACATCAATGAGTGTAAGACATGAAAAAACAACAATTTATAAATTATCAAAGTTCACGAAGGAGGGAGGGCAGGAAGGAGGGGGGAAATGAGAAGCTGATGCCAAGGACTCAAGTAGAAAGAAACTGCTTTGAAAATGATGATGGCAACAAGTGTACAACTGTGCTTGACACAATGGATGAATGGATGGATTGTGAAAAGAGTTATACAAGTCCCTAATAAAATGATTTTTCTTAAATCACAGTTCTCAAAAAGAAACAAAGCTGTGTGTAAACTGATGACAAATTCTCATTCATAATTGATCCAAAAGCAGGCTCTTAGTTAATGCATTTTTCTAATAATTGTTTCATTCTGACCTTGGTATTATTGAAACAAAAACATTTTAAACTACTGCTATCAATCAGATCTATAAATATACCTAAAATACTTTTCCCTCTACTTTTCAAAGCATCATATTGATCTAAAATATATTTAATTGGGCAATGATTAGATTCCTTTCAAGAAACCCTAAAAAGGCAGTTTCTCTTATCAAAGAAATATGCCTAAATTGGCTGTACAGAGTCCTTTCACCCCCAGATGGAACAGCTGACAGACAGTCCAGGTAATCAATTTTGAGAATTGTCATGACAGAGAAATCTCTAATTCCATTTCCCTAAAGACAAACAGGTGCTGATAGTTGATAATACTGAAGTCAGAAACAACAGCTGACAAACTCTTTCTACCTACAATGTTATAATCTTTCCATCAATGGGAAAAGGTGAATCAAAAGAGAGTAAGATGAAGGCAATCCAGTTAATTCACTATTTCTCCAAAGACTAAAGCACATCACATAGACGACAGCACATACTACCAGCGTCTAGTAGAGTGCTTTTGTATAAACCTGGAGAAGACAGGAGGCCCTCTGTCATCATAGGCAACATAAGTGAAGAACATCCAATGAACAGAGAATTATTATTACTATTTTCAACATTAAAAAATCCACAATTCACAGGCAATTATTAAAAAATGCTGGAAATAATATTCACCTTCTCATCACATTTACTAACATTGAGCATATCATGAACTCCATTGAATCTAAACAAGGAATCATGATCTATTTTTTCTTTTCTTCACAGGTTGTCATTTTAAAGAAATTTAAGAGTGTACAAAAATTGCCAAAGCACATGAGAGATATATAAGCACTATATATCTAACTTCAAAATGGTCTTTTGTGAACTAAAATGAATTTTTTCTAAGTTCTTCTTTGACTAATCAACTACACTGGATGAGAGATCAAAGGGTCTTTTGCCTTCTTGTACACTAAAGACCAAATTTAAAATAATCACTTTAAAAACATCAGCTGCTAAAAAGAACTTCATTGAGAATTGATGTCTATTAGATATAAAATTACAAGGTATCCATTTTGATTAATGGTGTCTCGCATATGTCTAAAACACTGATTTCTCCTCAGACACCAGTGAAAACTGCTCTCTGCTTTGTTTTTAATTCTGCACGAATGTTTATAAATCTTTATGTCCCTAAAAAATACAATAGGGAGAAATCTCTTTGTTTATCATGCATCTAAAAAAATATCCTTCCCATGTTCAATGCATTGCAAGACACAAAAGAAACCACAGATCCCCAAATTAAACTGAAACAGTTGCATCTGTTGGTTTTTAAAAATAATATATAAAACTGGATGGGCGAGGAGGGACAGAAAAGAGTTGATTTGCCTGAACGGAGTGAAAAGAAAAACAAACATTATAGTTGCAAAAACATATATTCCATAACAAGTTCTTAAGACTCCCAGGTGCACCATCAGCAGCGCTCGAGTCTCGATTTTTATTGTAATCTTGTGGCTTTTTATTTGTAACTTATATGAAAAGAATCATATTGATTGGGGCAGATTTAACTCAGTAAAACCTATTCTACTGAGATTGTCTGTGCTAGGTGATTTTATCAAGTTCTCTTTTGGTTTCATTTTCTTCCTCATCCCTATTCCCGGGGGAAGCTACAGCCCAGCTTGCAGAGCAAATTGCCCTAAATTGAGTTCTTTCTCTGGCATAGACAAGGCTGCCTTTGGCTCCTCGGCTTGAAAACTTTATGCATTCTTTTTCCCTTCTTCCTTAACAATCCCCTTCCCTTTTTCCAATTAAAATGGAGAAGTTTGCACCGGTACCTGCTCCCAATTAAATAAATACTGCATTACCAGCCGCACTCCCCAGGTCTTCTTTAGCCTCCCTTCATTAGCCTTATTCCTCGGAGGCTTCCTGGCTGTCTGCCAGGGACTTATGGCAAGAATTCAAAATCTTGCACACTTTATCCCCTCCAAATCATTCTTGAATATAAGCAGTCTGCTCCTTAGGCCCAGCATGAGAAATCCAAGAACGGGTTCAAAAAGGAGAGGAGGTGGGGAGCGAGAAAAAAGAAAAATGATTTATTTAAGAGGCTAAAAGCCTATGCAAAAAAAGACAAGCTAAGAGAGGTTAAGCTTCCCAGTTAATTGACCTTCATTTCTTTTTGAAAGTCTGAGCAGGAAGAACAACAAATGAGAGTCTCGTGGCCTTGTTGTCTACTGGAGGGTTGTCCTGCCTACAGGAAATGCACCATCATCTTCACACCTCGGGCATGCCCACTCCCCAACAACTCAAATTATGCACCAGGACCGAAAAGGCCGACCTGGGAAACTTAAGCAACTGTTTTTCAAAGATCAACATAGAATTTTCTAACAAGTGTAAGTGCTATGGGGCCATTGCATCAGCCATTCTCAACTGACACTTGGAATCACTAAGAGTGCATCAAGCTGTCAGGAATGATGGCCCAAGTGTCAGGCCACAGAAACAAACAAAAGTCCCAAGCATCTCTCCTGCCTCTAAAAATGAGGCAGATTCCACTTAGAAGCTCTGGACACACTGAGCACAGGATAGGCATCCCTTGCTTTATTGCATGCTGCTTAACATTGGGCTTCATAGATTTTGCGTTTTCTTTTCTTTTTCAAATGACAGGATGCCGGAAACCCCGTGTCAATGAGTTAATTGATCCACACCATTTTTCCAACAGCACGTGCTCACTTAGTGTCTGTATCACCTTTTGATGATTCTCACAATATTTCAAATTTTTTCCCATAAAGCTATCACATACCAAATAAGATGTGGGATGATGGAAAATAACTTATATGTGCAACGAGAAGCCAAAAAATGCATATAACTTGCTTTATTGCTATATTAAGCTTTACTGTGCTGGTCTGGAACCAAACACACTGGAACCATCTGAGCGATACCTGTATGTGACTACACCCCAACTCTGGTACTTATGGCTAGTAGGGTCTACCCAAGTGGTTATGCTTTGTTCTCTTCTTTAAGTTCTCGGAGCACTGAGGTCCTCATTTGTAAACTACGGAGGATAGCTTACTCGGTGACCCATTGCTACTTTGTTGACAAATTTAATAGAGTTGTACATTTGTTGCCCTCATTTTTTTCTGTATTGAACCCTTGGTATCAGCTATTTCCCCCATTTCCCCAACAATCATAACCCCCTGATTGTACATTATAATGTACCAGGAAGCACAGGTCCTGGCCCATGGTGACGTGCTGACTACTGTAAACTTTGTTTTCAACTTCTAATTGTGAATGGAGGGTTTGCATTTGAGATAAACAATTTTGTTTTCAACAACTTAAAATACTTATCAAAACTTTCAATAACTTTGATTTCCCTTCTCCCCCTAATAGAATATGATCTTCCTTTCACGCAACTCAACACCCTGTGTACCCTCGAGCATATTATTTCGCTTTCCCTATACCCACTTCCCAGCAAAGGAAAAGTTACTTTCTTTGGGTATGAAAGCCTTTACCTTGGTTTTTCCTGCTAAACAGTAGTCTTGTGCGGTCTCTGTCCTGGTGTGACTGATAAATTTCACTCAGCATAAAGTTTCTCAAAATCCATCCATGTGCTGAAGTATTTTATGATTTCATCATTATTGTTAAGTGATGCACAATAGTCCAATGTGTGCATGTACGTTTATACATTTATCCATTGATGAGCATTTAGGTCGTTCTGTCTTTTTGCTGCTGCGAATAGTGCTGTGAAGAACATGGATATGCACATATCAGTTCATATTTTGGCTCTTATTTATTTAGGCATATGTTCAACAAAGAAATTGCTTAATCTAATCATATTGTATTTCTATTCATACTTGCTTGAGGAAGCACCATACTGCATATAGTGCTAGTAGTACCATTAATATTAACACATTAAAGACCGGATATTTTTAAATCAAGAAGTTAAAAATCAAGCAACCAAATCACTGTGAAGGGGTGGGGAAGTAGTGGAGATCCAAACCCATCTGCAAGTTAACACATTAAAGACCAAATCAACTCGGGATCTGTCAGCAATGTGTTAAGCAAAAAAAAAAAAGCCATGTAATAGAAATTTTGAACTCATACCAGGTTATGGCAAAGGTTAAGAATTTATGTATTCTGTGTGTGTGTGTACTGAGAGAGAGAGAGAGAGAGAGAGAGAGAGAGAGAGAGAGAGAGAACAAGTGGAGTCTCAGAAGCTGATCTGTATTCAAAACTGTATTAAAATTGGAATAACTAAGCATTTAAATTATGATATAATTTGGCAGGTATTTAATGAAATGATCATCTTCCATTTGGGGATCTAATGTAACCATGCTCCATTTTCACATATTGATTTTTATAACACTATCTGGTCTCTGAACTCTAACAATCTCAATAAGTTAGGAGTGAGGGTGGTAATAATTGAGAAGAATAATACCATACTACTCCCACGGAGTTGGAGACTAAAGATCTCCCAAATGACCAACTCTTCCAAGATGTTATCCTGCTCCATTTTCTCTCAGTCCTCCCTTGAGTGTATTCTCTTGTGTCCCAGGGTTCTGTGAGTCACTGCAACATCCCACAGAAACTCTCAGCACTGGGAGGAAACATCTCATGTGGGAATGAGCGCTGTTCAGTCTGTCTCAAAGGTGAGCCAAATTCAGCATCCAAATGCCAAAGGTCACAGCAAGTCTTCCTTCTACCAAAACTCAATCATGAAAGAGCGTTATGGCTTTCTAGGTGATGTCAGAAGAATTGTACAATGATACCAGCACGTATACCCCATCCAAAGAAAACAAAGAATGGTGTCCTTTCCCCCTCCTTTTTAAAATAATCATTTTATTTGGGATCATACAACTCTTATCACAAGCCATACATCAATTCAATCAGGTATGTTTATGTATCTGTTGCCCTCATTCTTTTCTAGATATTTATGTTCTACTGAGCCCTAGTTATCAGCTATTTCTCTCTCCTCTCCCACCCTCATAACCCTGATTGTACATTATGATTGTTATTATTATTATTATTATTACTGACCTCTGTCTCCCTTCTCCCATGTTTTCTCTTATTCTTCCCCCTGTATGGTAATGTGTCAATCATTGCACTCCCTCACTTCCCCCTATCTTTCTGGTATCACTATTTCCACTCCTGTTCCTGGATTTTATGCCTATGTCCATGCTCCAGTCTAATCTGAACTGGGGTCATGGTAGTGGGGTGGTTGAGAAAGTCTCAAGGAACCAGAGGAATATAGTCTGTTTCATCAATGCTTTACTGGTGATTTATCCTTTAAGCCACACCTTCTAATAGTCCTAAAGATTTCTTCAAGGAGACAAAGGATATGACTTGGCCCACATCCTCAACTAACTAAAAAAAAAAAAAAAAAAAGGAAACACTAATTCACTAATCTACTCACTAATGCCAGTGAGTAGATGCCAACTGCTAAGGACTCTGTAAGATAGGGTAGTTCTGCCCCTGTAGATTTCTGACTGTAACTCTGTATGAAAACAGAAAGTCTCCTCTTTGTCCTGCAGAGCTGGTGCTTCTAACCACTGACCTCGTCCTGGTGTTTATACTGCTGCCCCTGCAGTTAGCCTCCCCATGCATAAGCACTGCAACAGCAAGAGCCCACCATCTATGACAGTGGAGTCTAAAGATGTCTGAAAGGAAAAGGGTGTGACTTGGTTCACACCATCCACTACTTTCGATTTGGAATCCCACCTTTACCCTGTCGCTTAGTATAGTAGTCATCACACTCCAAAATGGTATTATAGGCAGAGGGATAAAATCTGGGAATTATAGTACATGAAGAAATACAGCTGGAAAGACTATATTAACTCACTACAATTCCAAGAGTATGCCCAAGAGCTATGTTGTTACTTAGTTACATGAGTATGGGAGTGGGGGTGGGAAGATGATGCTATGCATGCATATATGTGTGTGTATGTATATATATTATGTAGATCTATATCATCTTTGTTGTGCCTTTTTGTATATATGTTATGTATATATAATCTTTGTTATGTCTCTTTGTTTTAAGTATATCTCTTTAGACAGCATACAACTATATTTTTAATTATCCAAACTGACTATTCTGTATTTAAATGGATAGTTCACATAATTGAAATTACTGATCTATTTGGATTTATTTTTCTGCCTATATACACTTGAGATTTACCTATTTGAATGTCTACTGTTTGGTTTATTCTTTTGTCTCTATTTTTTAATAAGATATCAGGACTAAAAGGGGAAAAGGAAAAGAGCTGACAATAAATGAGAAAACAATAGAAATACAAAGGGTGCTGAGTGAAAGGCATAAAAATGGAGCTATCCTCTATTCTTACTTAACCTTTGACTCTTTCCAGAAGCTTACTTTTTATTCCTGAAATGCAGCAGCAGTTTTGAAATGGATCTAGCTAGCTTCCTCTTATTTTGACTCTTTCCAATCCATCTGCCTCACGAATAATCTTATATTATATTCATCTTCCTCAAAATGCTCATTGTCTCCCATTGGCTAGTTCATAAAGCAAAATTACCTTGTGCTGACATTCAAAGTTTTCCATGAAATGAAACCAGCTCAAGCTCTTTAGATCTCTCTACCATGTACTCTTTTTTTACCATGTACTCTTATATGTCCTTTATTCTCTATCCAAATAAACTAGTGCTCTAACTACTCACCACATCTAGTTATTCTTTTTTCTGCCTCTTGCTCTATTTTCTCATCTTCTACCTTAACTTTTTCTCCTCTCCTCCACTGTTCAAAATGCATTTGAAATGTCACCTCCTCCCAAAAGCTCTTTCCTGATCCCACCATTTTGTGAACTTTCCTTCTTTTGACTTTTCATAGTCCTCATTATTTTTCACCATTTTACAAGGAAGCAACCCTGTGTTTCTTTAGCCTATTATAATGTAAGCTCTTTACTGAGAGATTTTATTTCTTACTCATCTTGATTTCTAAACAGTGCTAAGTACAGAGTCCTGCAGATAACATATGAGCAATAAATAACTTGAATTAAATTAATGATTGTGTCTAAGCCTTCCCCTCCACCTTGTACTATTCATCTTGATCCTAACAGGAATGTTTGGATAAATGCCAGTAAGTGGACAACTTACAAAAATGATGCTGGCTCATTCCAGAAAATATTGTTTTTAAAACATAGAACAGTTTAGATGAGTAAAGTTTTGTATTATAAAGAATTTAAATGTGCAATCAGAACAGGCAGAAGTATATAGATACCTAGTTAGTTTAAATGATGAGTGAACATATTGTCTTGTTTGTTGTGGGTAATAATAATTGTGAAGGGAGAAGATCAGACTGTAGAAGCAAAGAAAGAGTGGAAAATAAGTACCTTAAATATAAGTTGCTAAAAATTTCTCCCAAATGAAGGCAGATTATTAATGTATCTATTTAGTAGCCAGGTATTCTTTAGTAACCAGGTATTGAGCACCCACTAAATGCCAAGCACTGCTTCAATCCCAGTGTGGCAGTCACCTAATCTGGTGTCAATTTGAGAATTAAGAATGTAGGGGTGGAATCTAGATTATCAATCTGGAGAGAGCCAAGGAGACCTCTGTGTGGGTAAGACTTTCTCCTGAGTATTCTGGGAAATGTGGTAATTCCTTCTTGAATTACCTTGCTCACCCTGGGAGACACTGCAGCTGACAAGACACATGGCAGCATGCTGATAGACCCTGAGCCTTAGAAAACGTAGGAGACATGGAGAGGCCCCTGTCAGTACTGAGATGCTTCTATGGCCACTGGATACACAAGACTCTGCACTCACTGGCCTGTGATTGTCATGGTGTCATTGCATGTGCTTTGTGGGACTGAAGAGGAATTATAAATTGGTATCAGACATATGGGCTAATGTCGGACTTATGTCCTTGGACTGGACTGGGCTGAGATGTTTTCTCAATTGTGTTAGTCCGGGAAGACTAGAGGAACAAATTCATAGAAACTCATATGGATATAAGGGGATGGTTTATATATAAGAGAAATAGGACATTAAGAAAGCATCCCAATCCAGTCCAGTATAAAGTCATAAGTCCGATATTAGCCCATGTACCCGATACCAGTCTATAACATTTCCTTCCAACTCATGAAGTCACAGACCAGGGGGTGCAGAATCCCAGCGCTGGCAGGGGTTCCCCCAAGGCTCCTCACTTCCAGGGCTCAGGGTCCACCAACAGCATCCAGTGGTGGTAGAAGCAACTCATCGCTGGCAGGGGTCTCCACATGGCTTCTCCAACTTCAGGGGTCTGGCTTCATCAGGGTAAAGCCGTGTGGTTTCTCCTCTGGCTCCTTGGATGCTGCCATCTTGTCTTGTCCATAGTTCATTGTCTCTGAGACTAACTCCCAACAACTGGGGAGATAGCTTCTCACCTCCATGAGGGAAATATGACAAGATTTCCCAGATGTATCAGGAAAAAGCCATGCCCACACAGAGGGCTCATTGGCTACTCAATGGCTCTCTCCAGATTAACAGGCTAGACTCCACCCCTACATCTTAATCATGAAATTAACATGAGCACATGACCGCCACATCAATGTTCAATGGCTCTTGTATATAACCCTCCTTCTTCTGCACATATGAGAGTCTGTGGATTTGTTTCTCTAGAGTACCTGGACTAACACACCCAGAGAGAACTAAGATGAATACAACTTAATCTTTGCCTTCAATGATCTGGAGTTTAGTAAGGAAAGGATAATTAGCTATCTAGTAGGGGATGCTGTAATAGAAGGGTCTGTGAAATAGCACCAGAGAACTCAGGCAGGAGACTCTATAAAGGTTGTAGGTGAATTAGTTCTTCCATTGAGAAAGCTGCATGAAAACTAGGAAAGTTAGTTCTCAGGGATTTTAGAGTATTCAGTCCTTCTTTTCTATGCAGATGCTAACGTGGAAAAACAATGATGTTCATTTAGATAGTAGGAATATCTTAGGAGTGGAAGTGTCACACTCATTTTGCATATGCTGCTGTAAATTGTTTATGGACATAAAGAATAGATACATGAGTAATAAAGGAGCAATATATGACACAATTTATTTATTTCCCCCTCTCACACCACCATAAAATGATGTAAAGATAATTTAAAATGTTTCATATCATAAGATTAAAGACAATATCAGAGAAGAACGTAATTATATATATAATAACCAGAAGGTAGGAAGGTAGGTAGATTAAACGTAACTGAAACCAGAAGGTAGGTAGAGTAGAAGTAACTGCTCAGAAAAGCAGTAAAAATGAAGCTTCAATCAGTATGTAAATAGACTATGTATGGGGAAAGTATAAAGCCCAATGTTAAATTATCTTCACCAAAATTATAATGCATGTGACATTAATGATATTGCTTCATAATGTCTGCGTTCTGTTGGGTCACCTTTCAATGGAATAGACACAATTATAGATTTCTTTGAGTTGGTTGACCAAGTCTTCCAAATTTTTTGGCATAGATAATTAAATGCTTCTAGTGTTTCATCAGCTTGTTGAAATATTTTAATTGGCATTCCATCAATTCTTAGAGTCATGTTTTTGGATAATATCTTACGTGTATCTTGCTTATTCTTTCAATATCATTAGTTCTTGATTATATGCTACCTCTTGAAAAGGTTAAATATGTACTAGTTATTATTTTTAATACAGTGGCATTGTGTATTTCTTCCGTTTTCTTTTGATTTTTCCTGTATCATTCATTGTTTTGCACATGGAATCCTTTAATATTGCCATTCTAGGCCTGATTTATTTTTCTTCAGTTCTTTCTGCTTCAGAGATGCTGAGTGTGTTTTTCCTTTTTGGCTAGATCTAGGTCTTTGCACATCTCATTATAATGCATTACTTGTCTTCTCAAGCTACACTTTGAAATTTTCTGTTCAGCTTTTTTATGTCATTATGTTGACCTTGTTGAGCAACTCTATAATGTACAGCAACTTTCAGAGTTTCTTCTGACATCCACTTTGACCTTTTCATTTTATCTTGCCTTTTAATGATCTCTTGCTGTCTTCATATAAGATAGTCTTGGTAACATCCCACTGTTCATTGGGTCATCTGTCATTAGTATTCAATATGTTAAATCTGTTCTTGAGATTTTTCTCTATATTACTCCAAATACTCAAGGCCATATTTTGGCTCTGATAGACTTCCTTAATTTTCTTCAACTTCAACTTGAATTTACATATAATCAATTGACAGGTTTTTGTTTTGTTTTGTTAATTGACTGTTTTATATTAAGTTCCTGGAATCATTTTGGCTGCTAATATTAAGTTTATCCTTCACCTCTTCATACAAATTTCACCAGCTTGATTTCCATGTTTTCCCTCTGGCAAAGTCCACGGTGCACACTCGCTGTTTATGTTTTTGAAGAATGGCTTTTGCAATTAAGAAGTTATCAGCTTTGTAAAACTCTATTTTATGACCTCCAGCTTCATATCTACAACCAAGTCCACATATTTCAACTACTGACCCTTCCTATTGCTGTCCAATTTTCACATTACAATTTTCCATAATAATGCCTCTTCACTGCAAGTTTGGTCTATTTCAGACCATAAATGTTGATAGAATTTTAAAATAAATTCATCACTAGCTTAAGCAGTTTCTACATAGATTTGAATAATAGCTGTTTAGCTGGACATACAGCTATCATTCTATTACAGACAGAATTATACTTTAATATAAGAGTTTGAAATGTTCTTTTTGACAATTAATGTAAATTCATTGCTCTTGAATTTGTCATTGCCAGCACATTGAGCCATATGGTTATCTGACTTAAAATGGTCAGCATTAATGAATAGGATATTGATCTTTATGCATCCCATTTCATTTTTAATAGTTTACAATTTTCCTAGATTCTATAATCCACATCCCAATTAGTAATGAATGTCTGTAACTGTTTCTCCTCATTCTGAATCAAGCGCATCACCAAAGAAAGGGCCTGCAACTTTAATTCCATCCACATATTATGATCAACTCTAAGTTGAGAAGGCAGCACTTCCCTAACCTTTCAACCTAAGGGACAATGTTTGGCTGCTATTGATAAGGTTTTCAGTAGCTAATTCCTCAGATGTGGACAGCCCATTTCTTCTCCATCGCCTGTTCTTAGTTTAAAAGTCCCACTGAAACTTCTTCAACTTGAGTGACCCTGCTGGTATTTGAAATGCTTATGATGTAGCTCCTAGCATCCCAGGAACACATGAACCATTGTCGTGAGACAAACTGAAAGAGAGAAATGCTAGAGGTCAACAACACTAAAACACAAGAGAAGTCTTCAAATTTCAAAGGGAAAGCTATTTCCAATCTAAATTCAGTACTCAACCGAAAAATAAATATCAAATTATATATAAGTAGAATTATAATTGTGAGAGATCTGTTAGAATCAATGATAAAATAAATTACCCTCCATGGATCCTATGTCAGGAGTATTATTTTTTAAACAAATGATTCCAGTGAACCATTGCCAGAAAACCAAGAAAGAGATCCAAGAGGCCCCAATGTATAATGCCTGCAAGTATTTAGAGGGAATCTGAGTCTCTTAACAAACTATTGTGCCTAACAACAAAAAAAGTCTGCAAAAGGTAAATTCAATAATCTGGTGTTTACATGGAAATGGAGCAGTTTTCAATAAGAAACACATAAATTATGGTATCACACATACACACAAAAGAAAATTTGGCAACTGGAAAAACTGAATAAGTAATATTCAAGAACTAATCTAAAACCAAAACACATCACTTTTTAATGTTTTAAATATAATTGCAAGAAACTGTGGTAAAAATAAATGCTTAAAATCTGCCCTCATAGATGTAGCTTTGCTAATGGATTTATTTGAAAAATCTCTTACAATACACTCATCAACTCCTCCAATGGCAGCTAGATAATGTAGAAAGGTTTATTGCTAGCTGGTCATGTCATTTGTATCTGATTATTTATGACTGATATGAATGTTGTAGAGGTGTCTAGCTGTTCAAAATTGTGAAACAAATGTGAGAATGAACTGTAATATTTAACCTGCCCCCTAAAATTAAATCCACTGCCATGGAATGTAATCTGAATAGGAAGTGTGACAAGATGTAATAGTCATAAATACAAGGTATCAGTGGGAAATTTCTTTAGGTGAGCTCTGTTGGTCTTTAAACTAAAAATAATTTATTGCATTTGCATCTCCCTCACTTTAATCTAGTATCAGCCCAAACTTCTCCAAAGCACTTCAAACATCAAAAGCAAATGAACTCCACTGTGCTCCAGTAAGTTCTAACCCGTGATGACTCTATAGTGCAGACGTGACCTGCTCCATATAGCATCCAAAGTCATATATCTTTATAGAAGCAGACTTATTCGTCTTTCTCATGCCTACTGGTTAGTGGGTTCTGCCTCTCTTTCAGCTAAGGATGTAATGCTTAACCCATTGTGATACCAGTTCTGCTTCAAACACTAAAACCCACAGCCATAGAGCCAATTTGAACTCATAGTGACCCTATGTAGGTTTTTAATTGTATAGGAGCAGAGAACATTATCTATCTTTGCCTTAGCAACTAGTGGATTTGAACCACAAACCGTTAGGTTAGCCGTCCAGTGCATACCTGACAGCACCACAAAGGCTCTTTCTAACAAATTCAAACTCTCTCAAGAAGCTTGGCTGAGAGGAGAAATTGGCTATCTGCTTTAGATAAATTAAAAGCAGAAAGAACAGAAAGTTGTATTGCAAGGCAAGAAATACACAGTGGTTCAGCATCCAAATAAGAACCAATGTAGATATGCTCAGTAAAATAGCCAGTAACATTTCGTTTTCAAGACATTATCAATGTATTCAATACCATGTATTGAATGAATATTATTCATGACATTCAATGAATAGCAATGTATACAAAATATCTTTTTAATCTTACACAGGTTAGTTAAATTATGCATTTTTTTCAAACTTTATACTTATATACTTTTTAAATTTTGCTATATTAACCTAGCCTCCAGTTTCTAATAAGCTAAACAATAAAACTGATGGCTTGGCAGTTGAATCTGACTTATAGTGACCCTGTCACTCAAAATAGAAGTGCTGCCTATTACTTACAGGAGTGTAAGACTTTATGGAAGCAAATTTTCTCATCTTTCTCCCATAAAGCAGCTAGTGGTTTAAAGTCATGGACCTTTCTATTAGCAGCCCATGGCTAACAAATCTAAAACATCTAAATACACATAAAATGTACTTTCAAAAGCCCAAATTTGTAAGGATAAGTAGGGTTAGTCATAATATAAACACATTTGTAATAAAGATGTTCCAAGTGAAATAACTTTAAAATGCATAAAGCAAAAATGATTCAAATTTTGAATGAATTACAAATGCCTTAGCTCTAGAAAAACCAAGTAGATCAAAGAAAAGTATAATTATCAAGATAAAATAAAATAATTTATGGTATAAGAAATTGTAAATTTAAAATTATTTTCAAGTGTACATTGGTTATATTTGAATACTGCCCAAGGATTAGGTCACAGATGGGGGCTGTAGCCAAGTGTGGTAAAGAAATCAGATGGTGCCTGACTAGCAGGAAGTATAGTCTCTGGAGTTGACTTGGCTTAAAATAAATGGCCATGTAGTCGATGCATGAACTAAGCCTGCATGGAAGAACCACTCCAGCCTGTGTGGTCCAAGGATTTCAAATAATAAAATTGAAATCCAAAGGAATTATAAGAGCTAAAATTGGAAACACCCAGTTTGAAGAAAGCTATAGATAACGGTAGACGCCCAAGATCTATTTGCTGGGTCCTTACATAAATTACGCCTTCTGTGAATCCCCCCTG
Organism: Nesogale talazaci; assembly: GCA_004026705.1. NCBI lineage: Eukaryota > Metazoa > Chordata > Mammalia > Afrosoricida > Tenrecidae > Nesogale > Nesogale talazaci. The sequence continues at coordinate 70,884 of PVJH01000066.1, read as the reverse complement.
AATGGTAGTAGAGAAATACAAATAGCCTTGCTTTTAGACAAAGAACATTCTAAAGTAGATTATGGCAGACGTAGCTCAGCAAAAATGTAATACCTTACCATTTGACCTCCCTTTTGACCCATTTTGAAGTTGTTTCTATTTTTAATATTTCCTGCTTTCTTTTTATTTTATTTTATTAGGGGCTCTTATAGATTTTATCACAATCCATAAATATATCCATTTTGTCAAACACATCTGTACATATGTTGTCATCATCTTTTTCAAGGTATTTTCTTTCTACTTAAGCCCCTGGCATCAGGTCCTCATTTCACCCCCGAATCCTCCATACCCCCTTGATATTTTTTTTCTGTCTCACACTGTGATAAGTAGGCTTATTGTGCCAACCTGGTCAATAAAAACATGTGAGATTAATAAGGTCACATTAATGTTTGATTAATTTGATTGGAGGGCAAAGAGATAAATGGCTTGGTGTGCCCTGCCTTTTTCTTGCTCTCTGGTGATCAGACCAGTATGTGACTGCCTTGGCTATTTATCTCCTTCAACTTGTGAACTACACTACCTATGGGACACCCAACCTGTGGACTGTGTCGCTGGAGCTCAAAGTTCCTTCAAGACTTGCTTCACCACACTGCTAATGTAAACATTACCTGAGCTGGGGACTGTGGAATCCTATCATCTGGCTGACTGTTGGTAACCCGCCCTGCTGTTTGCTGCCTGTGGCAGGACTGCCTGCATTGCTCTACTAAAGACTCATCTGTCTGCTTCCTTGACTGACCCAGTAGTTCTCATGAGTTGAAGGACTACCAGTACATTAAGTATTTCATGAAAGTGAGTTGAACTGAGCCCTCTGTACTGCTATGTGGACTAATAAGTTGTTGTATTCCTTCATGCTGTATATATCTATATCAATACAATAAAAAAATCAAAAGTGTCCTGGTTTTGTTTTCTCTAGAGAACCCTGTCTAACACATACAGTGACTGCTGTCCCATTTCACTCACTTTTCTGCTGTTTCTCCCCCTGAGAAGGGGGTCCTATGTTGACTGAAGGTAGAACATGATAGTGGGCTAAGAGGAAAGTAAAAGGAAATAGAGGAAAAAACTGGGAGGCATAGAACATGTATAGAGGTCTAAATGCAGGCATATATATATATGTGTGTAATATATACATGTAAACACACTCCTGCTTTCTTTTTATTGAAGCTTTTCTTTGTTTTGTTCAGCCATTGATGTTGGTTTATGTATTTGTTTGTTTACTTGCTTCCTGTTTATGTTTTGTACATGAAATCTAGGATAGAAGAGCTATAGAGGCAGTAACTGTATTGGTAATTGCCTAAGAGTATGGCAGAGGAGAATATGGGGAAATGGGGAGATAACAACAGATAACAACATATTGTTCTAAAATTAAGGTGATGATTGCAAAAGCTTTAATATGATTGAATAATTCAATTTTTTAATATATGAAATATATGTCAATAAAACAAGTTTTCTTAAGGTCTAGCTTTGGGATCAAGCAATAATGTTACTTAGTACCAGGAGTCCTGGTGGCATAGTTTAAGACTGCTGAATACAAGAGCTATGGAGAAATGGCCAGGTGTTTTGCTCCCATAAAGATTTACAGTCTTAGAAATCCAGGAAGCATTTCTACTGATCCCTACAGAATTAGTATGAGGCAGAATCCATTCAGTAGCAGTGACATAACTATCATGTCTATTGAAGTTTGGTTTCCATTGAAACAGTAGTACTTGTTTTTTCTTAGTAATTGGAGGACAGAAGTGATAGTCTACAACTGAAATGTTTTGTATTAAATAAGTATGTATCATTTGTTAATATTTATGCTATTTGATAACTATTGTAAAAAAGATTATTTCTCCTTACTGGGTTAAAATAATGAATTTAACACCATTTTATATTTATCAACACTTTTCCTGAGGTAAGAAATGAGACAACAGACTAAAGACAATTCCAAAACAAATGCTTCCTCATAATAATTAAGCCTTGCTCTTCTTACCCTGTCAGGAGTTACATGGTTGATTTAGTCCAATACAATAATGATTACAAAATAATTTTGGGGCACCTTTGACAGCACTAAAATCTGGCTCATTATATCAGTGAACTTACACTTTTTCTGCTCAAGACCAATACGGAAGGAGTGAAAAGCACCTCTGATGTCTTCTGACAGATTGGAGATGAGCTGGATGCCATAGGGGATGTACATCTAGAAGCCAAATGACAAAAAATTAACATCTTCAGATTCTGTCTCTTCAGTCACAAGAGCCACTCTGAGTTATTTTAAATTCTGAGTATATCATCAAGAGAATCAAATCCATTAAATACAGCTTTGTTCTGTTTTAAGATTTCATAAAAAAATACCATCATATCCTGAAACTGGATTTTCAATATCAAAAACTCTAACTCTCCTGTAATTTGTTTGTGTTAGCCTCAGTTTTCATTTCAAGAGGGACAGAGTCTCAGAATGGGTATTGACTTTTTATGAAGCTTCTACTCCAACTATTTTTATAAACTTCAGAACTCAAACTTTTAACTTTTTCATATAAATAACATTTCATGGACTTCTAGTACAGTGGATAAGAGGACAAGCCTTAGAGCCAAAGTCACATGAGTTGAAGTCCAGGAATTTAAAGATAAAAATGAGGCTAATAAGAGCACTTACTTCATGAGGATGTTAGGATTAAATTTAGCACAGCACCTGAGACATAGATTTTTAAAATCTGACATTTATCATTTTCATAATTATTCACATTCACTCAAAATTCACATCTACTTCTACAAAATCACTCACTCTGCTCCCTTTCCAGATAGTTACCCTGTTTTAATTAATGAAGGAGACTTTTGAAGATTACCACACAGTCAGAAGGGGAAGGCAGAAAATTGTATTGGTAAGAAAAAGAAGTCCAATAATCTCATTGAAGAGCATGCAATTCAAAACTAATATCCTGAGTAAGTACAAGAGTCCACAATAAATAAATTGAAAGTCAGATCGATCACATGATGTAACACCAGGTTAGGGTGGCAAACAAAGTGTTTAGAACTGCACCAGATTGTGTTACTTCTCTCAGACTTGTGTAGCATCACTATAAGAATGCAGTGCTTGTGTGTGAATAATGTATTTTAGAAAGAAATCCTATGACATTTGTTTAAAGGATAGTAGAAGTGAAATCAGAAGGACAAAAATACGAATATGTGCTATCAGAGTGACGTCATTATGAAAAAAGGGGAGGTATTTCCTGAGTCTGGTAAGACCTTCTGGCAGACATTATGAAGCTGACTTCAGAACCATTATCCCCAAGGAAAAAATCCATGGACAACAAGTCAATTCTGGCTTGTGGTGACACTATTAAAGGTTTCCAAGACTATAAATCATTATGGGAGAGAAAATATCATATTTATCCAGAGGAATGGCTAGTGTGTTTGAACTCACAATCTGGCAGTTGGCAGATCAATGAATCTGTGACAGCACCCCCAAGGCTCCTCAGTAGAACATTAATGTATAGACTCCCACCATTCACTGAGTAATCTGAATGTTGTTCCTCCTCTTTCCATTTCAAATGGATTGTCTATGACTGTGTTGTAGCTACTCATAACTGCCAACTCAAACCACTGTGTAGCTGCTAAATTACATTATTACATAATTGGCAAATCACATCATTACAGGATTGCTATCCTGTTAATCACTGAAAACCAGGGCCCCGCCAAGTTGATCCATAACCTCAATATCACAGTCAGCATATTCTAGCTGTCTGCTACTTCCAGGCATATGTTATTTTTATTTTACCCTTTTAATTTCAATATATCATTTTATTGGGGTTACACAGCTCTTATAAGAATCCACACATCACTTTCTGTGTCTGGCTGCTGGACTGCCATCATGAACAACACAGTAACTATCCAGACCAGGAAGTTCATGACCAACCGACTACTTCAGCGAAAAGAAATGGTCATCGATGTCCTTCACCCTGGGAACGCAACAGTGCCTAAGACACAAAGTCATGAAAAACTAGCCTAAATGCACAAGACCACACCAGATGTCATTTTTGTATCTGGGTTTAGGACCCATTTTGGTGGTGGCAAGACTACTGGCTTCGGCATGATTTACGATTCTTTGGATTATGCAAAGAAAAATGAACCTAAACACAGACTTGCAAGACATGGCCTGTATGAGAAGAAAAAGACCTCAATAAAACAACGCAAGGAACACAAGAACAGAATGAAGAAAGTCAGGGGGACTGCCAAGGCCAACGTGGGTGCTGACAAAAAGAAAGAATAAAGATTCTACAGTGACTTGCTCTGCACTGGTTATGTGGAGTTTCACCAGATAATTAATAAACTATAAAAACTTAAAAAAAAAAAAAGAATCCACACATCAATTATATCGAGTACATTTGTATATATGTTGAGCCCATGTTATCAATGCACAAGATAGTTGGAGATACTTTGATACTTTGATCATTGTAAATGTGAAGTGTCTGAGAGCAAGATAATCAATAAGTGAGGAGGAGGTGTATTACTTAAAGTTTTCTATAGGTTCAATACAATCCCTACTGCATTCCCAACAGTCATCTCTATAGGGACAAATATGCTGATCTTAAAATTCATTGGGAAATTAGAGAGCTTTTAAAGAGCAACTAATCTTAAAAAGGCAAAGCAATGTTGAAAGACCCATAAGTTCCTATTTTAAAATTTTCAAAAAGTTACACTAATTAAAACAATGTGGAACAGGCATAGTTATAACTACAGAAAACTGAGACATCAGAACAAACCCTATGGTCCACTGATGATTCACTTGCATGGTAGAAACATTCAATGCGGGCAAAAAAGAACTCCTGCAAGAAGTGGTACTGAAAGAAGACGCTCTCCTCAAACAAAACACCAAAAGTAGGTCCCTCTCTCACACCACATCAAAATAAACACAGGGCAAGTCTTAAAACCTGAATGTGAGCCGAAAAACAATAATGTTCCTAGGGAAAAAACATAAAGATAACTCTTAATCAAAGTGAATATGGCAATTAGTCCTTAGATATACACAGCACCAATAAAAGATGGAATAATTGGACTTTAACAAAAATATTAGTCATAAAAAATAATATGGAGAAAATAAAAAGAATGGTCAAAAGCTTTATAAACCATGCATCTGAAAAAGGGCTAGTAGCCAGAGCATAAAAAAACCCTTATAACTCAAAATCAAAGGACAACCAATCCAATTTTAAAGTAGGCAAGAGACTTGAATAGAAATTTATACAAGGAAAATATACAAATAAACAACAATCACTTGAAAATTCAATATTTCACTCCAACATTATTATGGAAATAGAAATCAAAACCACTATGAGATAACTCTACTTAATAAATAAGGATCAGAAAATGACAAGTTTGGGCTAGGATGAAAAAATATTTGCATTATTATACACTGCTGGTGGAAATATAAAATATTCCATTTTCTGGGGAACTATTTCTAACTTTGTTAAACATAAAGTTGCTACATGACCAGCAGTTTCACTCCTAGGTGTATACCCACTGACACTGAATTGATTACAACTCATGTCTCTATGTTTCTGAAGTTGTGAATCTTTTTTTTTAAAATCACTTTATTGGGGGCTCACACAGCTCTATTCATGATACATACATACATACATTGTGTCAGTTTTTACACCTTTTTGGGGGGTGGGTCTCCTGCAACTCTTCTCACAATCCAAAGAGCTATCCATTGTATCGAGCACATTTGTACATTTGTTGCCATCATCATTCTCAAAACATTTGCTTCTACTGGAGTCTTTGGTATCAGCTCATTGTTCCCATCCCTCCCCACTACCCCCGCCCTCATGAACCCTTGATAGTTTATGAATTCTTGTTATTTGGTCATATCTTACACTGTCCAGTGTCTCCCTTCACCCACTTTCCTATTGTCCATCCTTCAGGGAGGAGATTATATATAGATCCTTGTAATCCACTCTTCCTTTCTACCCTCCCCCCTCTCTAACCTCCCAGTACCCACTCTCGGCACTGGATCATCTGTCTTGGATTCCCTGTGTTTCCAGTTCCTCTCTGTACCAGTGTCCATCTTCTGGCCTAGCCAGATTTGTAAAGTAGAATTGGGATCATGATAATGGGGGGCAAGGGAGAGGCAGGGAGCATTTATGAACTAGAGGACCAGAGGAAAGCTGAATGTTTCATCATTGCTACACTGCACCCTGACCGAATCCTCTCCTCCTCAATACCTTTCTGTAAGGGGATGTCCAGTTCTCTACAGGTGGGTCTTGGGTTCCCAATCTGCACCCCCACCTGCATTCACAATGATTTGATTTTATGTTCTTTGACACCCGATACCGGATCCCTTGGACATGTTATCATCACACAGGCTGCTGTGCTTCTTCCATGTGGGCTTTGCTGCTTCTGAGCTAAGTGGCCATTTGTTTATTGAAGTTGTAAATCTTTTTTCAATCATTTTATTGGGGGTTCATCCAACTCTTATTATGATGAATAATACATCATTTGTATGCAGACCACATTTGTTGCACATTTGTTGCCATCATCATTCTCGAAACATCCTCCTTCCACTTAGGTCCCCAGGATCAGCTCCCCATATTTCCCTTCCCTCCCCACTCCCCATCCCCTTTGAACCCTTAATAATTCACAAATTATCATTATGTTGTTGTATTGTACACTGTCCAATGTGTCCCTTCACCCACTTCCCTGTTGTCCATACCCCAGGGAGGAGGTTATATGTAGATCCTTGTAATTGATTCCCCCTTTACACTGCACCTTCCCTCTACCCTCCTGGTATCACCGCTCTCACCACTGGTCCTATAGGGATCATCTGTCCTGAATTCCCCATGTTTCTGGATCCTATCTGTACCAGTGTACATCCCCTGGTCTGACTGGATTTGTACGGTAGAATTGGGATCATGATAGTGGGTGGGAGGCAGCATTTAAGAACTAGAGGAAAGCTGCATATTTCATTGCTGCTGCGCTGTACCTTGACTGGTTCATCTCCTCCCTGTGATCCTTCTGGATGGGGATGTCACTTCACCTATTGATGGGCTTTGGATCCCCAATCTGTTTATGGGAGCATATAACCTCATTTTTCTCCCATGGAGTTGCTGGTGATTTTGAAAGTTGACCGTGTAGTTAGATGTCCAATTCTGACAGCTCTACCAGGGGTTGATATACATGCATGCACACAAATAATTGTAAACAAATGCTTATGTCAGTACTATTCACAATAGTCAAAGGTAGAAACCACTGAAAATACCCATTTATGGACAATAAAACATAGCATATCTATACTATAGAATGTTGTTTCATTAAAAAAGTGATAAACAACTAATACTGTGTGAATAATCTATAATGTGAATAAGCTATAATGTGAATAAGCATCAGACACATGTTTAAAGTAAAAGAAAGCACACACATATATAAATCTCTGTATATAATATATGCAGCATAGATAAATTCACAGAAACAGAAAGCAGATCAGTGGTTGCCAGTGGATGGAGCCAGGGCTAGGGGCATATGAAGTAATTGCCTAACGAGTTCAGATTTTCTTATAGGACTAATGGCAATATTGTGGAACTATATAGAATAATGATTGCACCACATTATATGTACTCTAAATGACATTGTATGATATATTTTAAATGATTAGTTCTACAGTGTATGAATTTCACCTCAACTAGACAAAAAAGAATGAGGCTACAATATAATCTTTTCATACATTAGAATGCTATTAGTCCAGCAAAATGAAGTTAAGGTAGAATCAAAGCAATGGAGTGGGCTCCTTGAGTACACTGTAATCATTGAAAGTGTCATGCAAAATCAGAAGATGGAACAAATCTGTTTTAGAAGACAGCCAGAATATTCTGTAGAAATGACACTTCATTTCATGAAGTTTGAACATAATATCAGGAGAAAGGAGTCCCTGGAAAAAGATGTCATGGGTGGTAAAGTAGAAGAGCACAGAAAAGATTAAGTCCTGGATGAAATGAACCCACACAGTGGTTACAACGATGAGCTTAAACATAACAAGTTTAAGGATGGCACAAGACTGAGCAGTGTTTCATTCTTTTTCTATGAATCAGAACAGACATGGTGATATTTAACCATATTAAAAACTGAGGAGGTTGAGCACATATGTATTAGGACTTATGACTTATGATTTATTTGTACTCTTTTTCATTGTCAAAAGTTTGCCCAATGCCAACAGGGATCAATTACTTTGACTTCATAGATTCACTCATGTGTGTCAGCTCCTCAGTTTGAGGCTACATTTCATCTACCACCTCTGTTATCTAGTTATTTACTATTTTATGACAGTGTCTGCCATTATCCTATAGATACCTTTAATGGTATCTCTAAACAGGTTATTCTTGTTTTGATTTTTAAGCTAATGAATGGGGGAGGTCACAAAGGGAAGATACTAGTTTTCTAAGAATTGGTTTTGAGATTTTTCTAAATATAACTATATGTGATTTCACAAAAACTTTGTTTCTTATCAAATATATTGACTAGCAAAAATAGAAAATATTATATCTAAATACCTGCATGAAGTCGTATCTGTAGTTTCTGAGAATGTAAGTACATTATCATATCTCTTTGGTCCTCTATATCTGAATGTCCACTTATATTTATTTATTTGCAAATAAGAGATAATATTGATTCCTACACAACCTTAAAAGTAATACTTTAAAAAGAAAGAAAGAGGTACATTTTAATATTGTTGGCCATGTCATATGCCCCCCAAAACTTGTAGTTCCATACAAGCTAAGCCACATCCTTGTTAATAAATTAAATATTTCAAAATTGATAACAATGAAAATACACACAGAGGCACAGAGCAGTGCCTTTATAGTGGAAGTGGGGAATCTCTTCTTTTTCTGTCCTTCCCTCATTTGACCTCTTCCTGGCAAAATATTCCTCAGAAGATTCAAACTCAAAGGAAAGAATGAGCAAGGAAGATGATACCTAGAAATTCTAGGGAAACATTCCATAATTCTTGCTAATGCAAAAAAAGTGTTCGACTTCCAAGTGTCCTGAAACATTTTCAAACCTATATTCTGCTCCATGACCAAGTTAAGATTAATTTTCTAAGGAGCTATTCTGTGAGGACCTTTGAAATTTGTGAGCTTGAAGACTCCTTCGCACTCACTATATAATTAATTATTTCCTTTTACTTTGGGGAAATAAAAATAAAATATACAATTTGTGAATGTCATCTACTGTTTCTAATAAATCATAGTAACAATATTGGGTCTATTCTACAAAAGACATTATAACTATACCAGAAAAAGCACAGGGCATCACAAAGGAGTACAGTGGGGGTCGAAAATAATTTGAAATTCAGAATTTCAGGGGCCACTGATGCTGGGACTATGTATAAATTCCAGGCCTAAAATATAACCATTTCCTGAAGAAGTCTTAACAAAGCAATACAGTTTAGAAAGGATATCTCTGTTAATCATTGTAGTTTTAAAAATTATCTATATGAAACCAAATGAACAACAGTAACTCTAGATTAGTCTTCAATAAGAAGCTAAGAGTTAAAGTGAATTTGTTTTGATTGAAGTAGACTAGTTTAGAAAGGAATAGAGACAATGGTTGCACAAACTCAGGAGTATAATAAAGTCGCTGAATTGTGTCAGGAGAAAACATACCTACACACATTACATTATATGTATAATTATATATACAAATAAACATCACTGTATACATATTATGTGGACTGATACATTATATATAATACATACATATATGTGTATCTAGTTGAATTAATGTTCATTGTTCACCAAAGAAAATTGAAAATTGAAAAGCTTTTTTTTTTTTTGGTTGAATGGTGGCCCTCAACTAAGATTTATTAACATCCAAATACCTGGAGTCTCTGAATGCTATCTTAGTTGGTAAAAGGGTTTTGCAGATAGAAGAAAATTAAGGATCTTGGGATGAGATTATCCCAGATTCTGCAGCTATGCCTTAAATCAAAAATAAGATAGACAGAGGATAGAAGACCTACAGAGGGTAACATGATGATGATGATGACAGAGATGTGAATGGAGTTGCCATAAGTCAATGAAACCAAGGAATGTGCAGAGACACCAGATGCTAAAAGATGCAGGGAAAGATTCTTTCCAAGAAGTTTTAGTGTGACCCTGCCAACCTGGATTTCAAAATCTGTGAGAAATCATGTTTGTTATTTTATGCAAACCAATTTTGTGTTCATTTTTTGCACAAACTCTAAGAAAGTAATTCAAGAATCATTTCTCTGTGTCTTAAATGAGGTGAGAAATCATTATGACACTAATTTTTTTATATGCAGGTTCCCTCCCTTTGCTGTAGCTACCGAGAAGTTAGAGCAGACATTGGCTATGGGTTGAGATCAGGGGTACTCAATAAGTCGATCGCAAACTAGCAGTTTATCACAAATGTAGTGTGGGTAGATCGCATGGCATTAAAAAATAGACATAAGCCTCACATCAGTTGTGTCACTTAACTGATACACAGCACAATCAATCAGATGGAATTTTAGGTGTCAAAAATATGCGCAAAAAACCTGCCCTAAGTGCAGCAAAACTGACAAGCTAGGTTATCACCAATTTTTAAACCTTGTTTGTTTGTTTTTTCTCTTACACGTAAGAAAAGGTATTAAATGAGTGATGGAGCTGGACCAAATAAGAAAACAAAAATGTATCACTTTCATACAGAATGAGAGATTTTGACACTACAAGTCCACATTCAGCTGAAGTCCAGAATGCATGAGCAATTCTGGAACTTACTTGCATAGGGAAAGTACCCAAAGATGGAAAAATGTGCTACCTTCTTGGCTGCATAATTTATCTCTACTTGTTGATGTGAGTCAGCCTTTTCCCACATAAAGATCATGAAGTCCAAGTACCATTCCACCATGACTGATGATCATTTGGAAGTGTGCTTGAGGCTGGCTGTCAGCAGCTACTGTCCAGACTGTGCATCGCTGGCTTATTCCATTCAGCACAAGTCATCAGAGTAAACTCAGGTCATGACAAAAATGTACATGTTTAATTGTGTTGTGTTGTGCAATATGGACTCATACGGCTATGCAAGGTACATAGACATTTATTGTACATATAAAAATCTCAATGATTTTATGAATAAATGTAATAAAACATAAAAATATACTTTTTGCATTTTTATAGTTGGTAGATGGTAGATCAATTTGACTTGATCATTTTATAAGAAGCTCGCATACTGAAAGTATAAGTTCCCCTGGTTGAGATTACAAAACTTCTCTGAGGCTATGTCTACAACTAACTTTAAGAAAGAACCAAATATTATCTAAGTCACATGGGAACTTTGAGTAGCATTGGCTTGGATGAGAAGATACTAAAAACCTCTTTCATTAGTTTCTGTCTTGTATTATGCCATGTTATCCTACACTTAAAATTCAACATCAGGCTAAGCTATATTAGAGGGTCAACCCTAACTTTTCCCAGGATGTAAAATGACTTCCTCAACTTCCAGAAGACATTTAGCACTCATTTCATCCTCTTGGCCCCAACCCTAATGAAGGAGCCCCTAGCAGAACTTAACTTGATATAGCTTCTAAAGCAACTGTGCATCAACTTCTTACTTTACTCTATGAAACCTTCTATTTGAAAATAATTTTACATTGCCACAACCGTTGCAACAGTAACATAACAAGTTCTTGTAAACCTTCACCCATTTATGCCTGGTGTCCTCATCTTACAAAATCCAAGATAAAAGGATAGCCCCCTTTATGGTGCTTCCTTTGCATTTGCAGATATTGTGGGGGAGGTTATTTTGCTTTGTTTTTACAGATTGAAGGTTTCATTATGCCTCTACTTCATAATCATGGCAGGGGAAAGAAAACACTATCTGAGTGTACCTATGCGTATATATGTGTAAATTATATGATAACTTCCTTGAGGCTGAGTCCCTTTAGATGATACAAGTAATTTATAATTCTCTCAGTAACTTTTGATATAGGTATTATTCTGTTTGTTCTATGTAATAGGAGACAGAAGCTTCAAAATAACTGGCCCAAACTCATATTGCCCTGGCCAGTATTTAAACCTTTAGGAACAGAAGATCAAAATCTTACCCTTTCCACTCTGTTAAACTCTTCCTCCTTAAACAAGAGCCATTTTTCCTTGCCTTTTCTCTACTATAAGTGATGATCACATGTAATGGGCTAGGTCCTCCTTCATACAGTAATTACGAAGGGCAATTAAACTGCTTAATACTTTTACAATTTTATCTTCTCATTTTGTTTTGTTTTCAGACTCAAAAGGAACAAGACTACATGTGTAACCTCTTTTTATGGACTCCTACTGAGATCAAAAAGGAATAATTGCCCATTGATTAAGGCATAGTAAATCGCCTACAAACTAAGAGTAATTTATTGACCTATGAAACCTCTGTGCAATCAGTGTTTGGTATTGTTGTAGATATCCATTTAAGGAAAAAATGAATTTTTTATACCTACATTAGATTCGTTGCTACTGAAAATACAGTCCTAGAATATCAACATTCAGAGAAACCTTTTATTATTCTCAGTGGCTTGCTCTTATTCAATGATATTTTAGTTAAAGACAACTTTAATATTAAAATTCAAAATACAGTTAATCAGAAATTAAGAACAAATCTATTTAATACACTTGGAGCAACGTCCACCTTAAAGAAAACATGCAGTATAATTGACTGTACATCATGATGTAAAATCAGGAAGTTTACAGCAGGATTGTAATGCCTCACCCTATGTATTCAATCTCCATATTTGAGCATATCATCAGAGCAATTGTATTATATGAAAATCAAGGTAGAGAACAACTTATTAACAAGCTGTGACATGGACAGGACACAACCTTGCTTACTGAAATTGAGGACTTGAAGCTCTTGCTGATGAAGGTCAAGGATTGCAGCCTTCAATATGGATTAAAATTAAATCTAAAGAAGTCCCAAATCCTCACAACTGGACCAACAGGTAACATCATGATAAACGGAGAAGAGTTTAAAGTTGCCAAGGAGCTTGTCTTGCTTGGATCCACAATCGCTGCTCCTGGAAGCAGTAGTCAAGAGCTCAAAAGGTGAGCTGAGGTAGGGAAATGTGACACACAGACCTTTTTAGAGTACTGAAAAACAAGAACATTCCTTTGTGAACGAAGGGGTGCCTGACCCAACCCAAGGTGTTTCAATTGCTTCATACACATTCGAAAGTTGGGCATTAAATATGAAAAAATGGAAGAAGAATCAATACATTTTAATTAGGGTGCTGTGGAAGAATATTGAAAGCACTATGGGCCTCTGAAAGAACAAAGCGGTCCATCTCTGAAGAAGCCTGGCCAGAGTGCTCCTTAGAGAGAAGGATGGCGAGACTTCCAGTTACATACTTTGGACATGCTGTCAGGAAGGCCCAGTCCACGGAGAAGCACATTATGTTTGGGCAAACCCAAGGGCAGTAAAAAGAAGCAACCCCTAAATAAGATAGCAACTGACACACGCAGGGATTCATTCCGTGGCTGCGACAAAGGGCTCAAGCAAGGAAACAATTGTGAGGATGGCGTGTTTCATCCTGTGTTGCATATGGTGCTGCAGGTCAGAACGGACTCCCAGCACCCAACAATGATACAGTATTTTAAAATTTCTACAATAACAGGGAGGATAAACTGACAGAACTGGAATAGCTATGCAACTACTTACATACAGACCTATTTGACACCTCTCACAAATGTTAAGTCATTCCTGTAGAGTTCATCACCCGCTAACTGAATCCTGGGATAAGGAGTGGAGAAACTGAGGTCAAGAAAACGGAGAAAATTGATTATTGTCGTTACTGGACTTTACCCAGAATAGGAAGAACGAATTGTAATGTCAACCAATGTCCAAAGAGTTAGGCAAATTCATTATATATGTGTATGCATAAATACATATATATTCATAATATGCATATGTTTGTGAATATAATTTTGTGAATATAATTTTGTGAATATAATTTTGAATTATAATTATATTAATAGGAAGTGATTCACATGTACCATCAATGTTCAAAGTAATAAATAGAAGTGCTTTTAAAATCTTGTGAAGCCATGCCAATGAGAAAAACATAAAGCAAACAATAGAATTTTTTTCTAATCCAAAAATAATGTATCATGATCCAGGGGGATTCACTCCAGATATGAAAGGATAGTTCAGTATGAGAAGTAATCCATCATATAAATAAATATAGAGGAAAATACTATATGATCATATCAATTTATGCCAAAAAGGAATTTTTAAAAGTTTAATATCCATTCCTGATAAAAAAAAAAAAGACTCAATAAGGCTGAGCCCCAGTGGCGCAGTGGTTGTGCGCGGGACTGCAGCCCACTGAGTTGGAGGTTCAAATCCAGCAGCAAGGCTGGGCCTCCTACTCCCACCACCAGAGGGCAGTGATGCCCCCAAAACAAAAACAAACAAACAAGCAAACAAAAAAGACTCAGCAAAAAAATATGAGGACAATTTTCAGCCTAATAAAGGACAAAGGTATAAAACCAAAGGCTAATATCTCACCCAATGGAGAAAAACTAAAAGCATTATCTCTGTAAGCAGGAACCAGATAAGGATGTTCTTTATCTCCAATCATAGCCAGACCAATCAAACCACAAACCAAAATCATGGCCTCCAAATTTGCAAAGAAAATGTAAAACTTTAATACTTTCAGTGGATATGACTCTTTATGTAGAAAATCACAAAGATTCAACAGGAAAAAAGTTAATACTAATTGAAAGCTTCGACAACTTTTGGAGTGCAAGAGTAACCAACAAAAAGCAATTGGATTCCTGCATACAAACACGGAGATTTCTGAAAAGGAAGTCGAGAACAATACAGTTAACAATAAAGAATGCCATGAAGAACAATAGAAATCAGAAGGGAAGGGAGACAGAAGTCTGTGGGAGATTTGAAAATAAGTAATAATTGACAATCTATCAAGAGGCCACGAGGGTTCAGGTGGAGAGAGGAGGGAGGGAAATAAAAGAGGAGCTGATCCCCAATACTCAATGTAAAGTAAATGTCTAGAAAAGAACAATGGATACATGTATGAATATGTTGGATACAATTGATGTATGGATTGTATCAGGAGTTGTGGAAGCCCCAAGAAAAATGATTAAATTTTTAAAAAGATGAAATACTTAGGGATTAACCTAATCAGAAAAATTAAGTATTTATAAAAAGAAAACTATAAAACACTGATACAAGAAATAGAGACCTATAAAAGTGGAAGATATCATATGCAAAAAGGGGAAAGCTAAATTTGTGAAAATGTCAGTACAATTAAAAATCATCTATAGATATAAAGCAAATAAGATCCAGATCCCTGCATCATTCTTCAAAGAGATGGCAAGACCAATCAACTTTATCTTAAAACAGACACAGGGCATGTAAGGCAATATTAAAGAAGAACAATGTTGGAGACTCTGACCTCAAAAATCTATGATACAACCACAGTAGTCTAAACAAACTAGTACAACCCGCACAGACAAAACATCTCTGATGCTCACTCATTGAATGACCACTGAAGATATGGGCACTACAGAAAAATGTGGTTGAAAAAAAAAAATAGATCAGATCCTGCTAGCATAAAGAATAGCATCTGGTGACCTACAGGTTTCTTTTCAAATAAATAGCCATTGAAATATGGCTTCTGCCTATTCCATATGGAAGAAGTCCTTAGATATGTGATCTAAGAATTGAAAATATATAAAATCCAAGTCAGAAGGAGGAAATAGTATTAGACCTTAAAATGCGAACACCTTGTTGGCAGAAGACTGTGGTTCACAGTGGAATCCCAAAATCCATTGATGGTGCATACAAAAGGATTATGTCTTTGGTGAATCCCCTCTGCACATAGTTGAGGGAGGTGAATTGCCTTGTTATCAGACAGAGAGCAGTGACTGTAAAGTCGATTATGGGCAGGCAAAATTAGATTAAAATATAATATATTACCAATTTTATTCTAGTTTTTAATATTTTCTGCCTTATTTTGATTGAGGTTTTTCTGTTTTACTTTGCTATTATTATTAGTTTTGTAGTTTTTCTTTTTAATATTTTTCTGTATATGAAATGAAGGATAGCTAAATCTATAGAGACATAAACTGGATTAAAGGTTCCTTGGGCATATAGAGAAGTAGCTTGAGGGGAAATGGGAAGTTAATGAGTACAAGAATAGAGAAAACCTAAATTGATTATGGTGATGATTTCACAACTATTCTTAAAATGAGTACAATATTGAGACCACCCCCATCAGGAAATACCATCAAGCTGTGACCTGACTGACAGGCTAAAGTATTCATCCCTTTACATCTATATCTTCAAGTTGACTTGACATTATGTAATCACCACTATGACACACATGCGAACAGAACTTGTTCATAATGTGGGTACTGCCTGTGTATAATACTGCATTCTGACAATGTCCCATACATATAACTTCCTCCACCACAGAATGTATTATAAATGTTAAGTGATGTATGGTGGTAATCAATTTATTACCTGTCTTATTTAATTCGCTACCACTATCGTTAGTCAAAGTCTGAATCATTTTGGAGTACATTTCAGACACCATTTTATTTTGATAAAACTGTAAGAGTTAAGACCATTGAAGACATATATTCAGAATAGCATAAACACACCAATAATCTTAACAATATTTTTAATAATCAAATGTGCAGTGTCCAACGTTTTCTGATTGTCTGAATTTTTCTTTTTTAAAAAAATAATATTATTAATTGGGAGCTAATGCATGTATCATATCATTCCATCGTTCAATCATGTCAAGCAGAATTGTACAATTGCTACCACAATCATTTTCCAAACATCATTATCTGACAGATTTTTTTTTCTCAAATAAATATCTACAAAATGGTCCATTTTGTATTTGACAGCTGTACCTTTTGAATGCAGTGACTACAAGTTCTAGATTGTGCAGGTAATCCTGTTTTCAATGGCACCCTTTCCCACTCTGAAATATTCTGGAAAGGATGAAAAAGTACATGGTCTTTCTACACTTAATTATCCTTTAGTCTTTATGTCTCTCCCTTGTTATTTATTACAATTTTGGCTGTTGTTGAAAAAACTGATTTTCTGTAATCTTAAATGGTGCTAATTGCATCTCCCTAGTGTTGCTTAACATATTTTAAGGCTTTTTTCCTCCTTTGTATTTTCTGTAAATTGTAAGTTAAAACTATAGACTTTATTAGTGTCGAGGTCTATTTTGGGGGAGGAAGTACTTCATAGATGATATTTTTTGCTTATGTTAGAAAGAATATAACATCGATTTCCTTCTCTTTCTGTGAGCAGTCATTGATAATCATTAACTCGATTTTTAAAAGAATCGCAAAATAGTGCTACTAATTTTATGTTTCTTGGTAGAAGGTACTCTTGTGGGGCTCAACTTTGCATTATTTTTTCAGACATTTATGGGCTTTTCAGTGTATGTGTTATATTTCACAAATAATATTTTTAATGTGCATGTGTAGGCAAATACATATGTGCTTGGCCATGGGAAGAAGAATGAACAGATGCATTTGGTGTGAAATATTGTTAAATTATAATTATGAATTAAGATGCTTTGCATATGAGGCTGAATAGAGGCCTTTAATTAATTGCAGAAGGTAAGTTTTCACAGTACTTACAGACTAGAAAGAAGACTTAAATAAATGATTTGTGATATTTCTTCCCTTACTATGTTAGCATGAAAAGTGATTGAGTGATAAATTATTCCACTGTGGTCAATTTGTTTAGCAGAATGTCTGCCTTGCTTTCTGTTTTGAATGGAAATGGGAAATATGGTAAATGTAGAATTTGATGAAGGTGAACAGAAAAGTATCTGTGTGTGACTTCACAGGGATCAAGTCAATTCCTGAGAAGAGACTTACATTTTTAGTACGATCTTTTTAAATAGAGAGCATAGGGATTAATGAATCATTAAGAGTTGTAAAATTTTCAAAATGATAACTTAATTGGACTTTGGAACATCAAAGGATCACAATAGTTTATTCAATTTGATGATTATGGAGTGATGCATATGTTTTGTACTTTGCATTTCTTTTGATTCTAGATACTGTCTCCCAAGATAGATTAACCAAAATGATACAGTTATATTTAAACATCCATAAAAGTAATAAAGTTCCTCCCAACTTGTTAGTAGAAATGGAAATTTAAGAATCTTTTTATTTGACTGGAAATGAAATTATAAGCCTTAGAAAGTGTGGCTTAAATGTTGCTCTGAGTCAAAATGGACTCAATGGCATTTAAGTTTGGGTGTGTATACACTGCATGCCCCTTAAAAGCACACTTTGCATTGTTTCCTACAGGTGTTAGGCCACTCAATTTTACTTCTGGGAAAATGAAAAGAAAATTAACTTCGTTGTCTTATTGTGTTTAGATTTAAGTTCCAGCTATATTGCTTACAAATAACCAATAAATTCAAAGCTTCTTTTCTTGAGTGGTTGATATTTGTTGAGATATTAATCTTGATTCTGTCTCCTTCCACAACATTTGATGACTTACCAATTTCTCTGGTTTTATTGCACTTTCATTTCCATTACTACAATGATGTTAATTATTGGAAGCAATAGAAAGTAGAAATTGAAGATTTGGGTTCTAAATGCTGACTAGGTTCAATCAGTTCAGCTATGTGGCCTTGGGCAAGTTTCTTTACCTCTTTGTAATTCATTTATTTTACCTGTGGAATGTTAATAATAGCATGTTCTATCTAACTGTCAAAACAATTAAATACACATAAAGCTCTGGCACCTGAGAAGTCTACAGCAAAGAATAGTTACCTCCACTGTTTATTTACATAGAAGAGATCAGACATTATTACCAGTAGGTATTCTCTATCACTCAACAATATACCTACCAGATAATAAGAACCTCCTAACTGAGTAATAAACAAACCAAACTCGCTGCTACTGAGTTGATTTTGTAACCTATAAGGATGGTAGAACTGTCCCTGTGGGCCCCTGAGTAGAAAACATCGGTTCTCCCCCAGGCACCAGCCAAAGGACCTTGTGGTTACTGTGTATTCTGTAGTGTCAATTAATTTGGACACATGAGAAATGCTCTAGCTTGTGTAGAAGTACTTATTGAACCATGTGTTGCTTCTTCCTATGGAAATATCTATGTCCATCTTCATTGCTGCATTATATTTCTTTGTATGCATACATCACATATAATTATCTAATCTACTATTGCAGAACACGTTTATCTTGTCTTGTCTTACACTACAGATAGTGGCTTGGAGAGTAAATGCGCATATAGAATTAGGATGTACACATCAAGGCATGCAATTATTAGGTTGAAGGTATGCATATTCTCAACTTTGGTAGATAATGCCAGTTTTCTGAGTTGATTATTTTCATAATTCATGCTCCTACTAGCTGGAATACTTTTATTTCTAGCATGATATTTTTCTTTATTTTTGCCATTCTGATGGACAATTAGTCACTCCTCAATCGTGTTTTAACCTGAATTTGTACTGAAGAACATTTTTCCTAGCTGAGTATTTACTATTTGTACCTTTCTTTGACTGAAAAACTTCCTCACAAAGGTTTCTCTTTTAAGGATAATCTCTCCTTTTATGTTTAGAGAAGGCTTTTTTAAAACACATATTAGAATATAAATGTTTTTTTAACTATTATTCAGAAAAGCTACTCCCCCTCTGTGGGTTGTCCATTAACTCCTTAATAAACCAAAAACAAAACTCATTGCCATCAAGTCAATGCTCACTCAGCGCTTCTCCCCTGTGAGCTTCTAAGATGATAGCTTTCTCCCAGAATAGAGATTCGGTCTGTTTCCCATGGAGGTGCTGGTGATTCTAGACTGCTGACCATGCGCATCCCAACTCTGAACCGTGACCCCACCAGGGTTCCAAATCCCTCACAATGAAGGTAACACAGAGAAACTCTCGATCCTGAAGTTTCTTTAGTTTTGGTTCCTCCATAAAAGAGCTTGAAAACTAGCACTGGTGTACATATAGATTAATCTGGCCATGATCCTGGAGAACAGAGGTGATTGACTGCGGAAAGTCAAATATGGAAGGAATAAAGACCAACAAAAATGTGCCCTGTTAAAGGCTCATTTTGGGGTCCTTTTTGTTTTTTTGTTTGTTTCTTTGTTTTTCAAAATCATTTTACTGGGAGTTAATACAGGTATCATATCATTCCACAGTTCAATCATATCAAGCAGTATTGTACAACTGTTATCACAGTCAGTTCAAAATGTTCCTTTCCACCCAAACGAACAAACAAACAAACAAAAATGTTCCTCTCCTTCCTGAGTTCATTTCTCACACCCCCGCTACACCACCCGTGTTCCACCCCACCACTGAAACCCTCCATCTAGTTGCAGTCTATATAAATCTGTCAATCCTGGGTTTCATATACTGGAACACAGAAAAACACATAACAAAAATTCAAGAGGGTCATCTCCAATGACATAAAACATCTGAGATAATTCCTAATATGAACAAAAAAAATACAGAAAGTGTTCAAGATCAGATCAGATCAGACCTAACGTGCATCAGAGGTAGCATGACATGTCACAGTTAAATGTAAAGCAGAATAAATCCAGAGACTTTCACACTGTGTGTAAGAAAGGGCTTTACAACAAAGAAGAATTGTATAACAAGAAATCATGTCAGCCCAGTCCAGATCAAATCCATAAGTCCAGTATTAGACCAGTCCAGCACTAGTCTAAACACTCCTCTTGAGACTCATGCAGCACATGCAGTGATGCCAAGTGCAAGATCACAAGACAGTGCGTGAAAAGTCCTATGACTTCCGAGGCAGTGGAAACATCTCAGCACTGACAAGGCTCTCCATGTGGCTCCTCTATAGGAAGATGATGCAGAGAGTGTAGCTCTCCTCCAGGTAGAAAGTGAGGAAGATTCCCCGATTCTAAGAGGAAGGTCACACCCACCAGGAGACATCATCAAGGTTTGACTTGATTGACAGGCTACACTCCACTCCTTCACTCTATTTAACGAGGTGACATAAAATTATGCAACTACCACAACTGGGTAAGCCATTTTCCTGATGTAAATATATATATATATGTGCACATACATACATACATACATATATATATATATGTCATTGGATTTGCTTCTTTATAAACTCAGTTTAAAAACAATATGCTCCTTAAGAGCTATCTTCTGGGCTACATTTGTAACTTACTTGGACCATCAGAATGTGGTTAAAAAAAAAAAGGATATCACGTGACTTCAAGACCGAACTTTAAGATCCAGGCTATTCAGTCAGAGCAGAGACCCCCAAACTATCTGTAGACATTGGGACATCCTGTCACAGAAGAGTCATACAGAAGAGATGAGTCAGTTAGGGTGCAGTAAAGCACCAAGCAAACACACAATATTCTTTTGGTTTTTTGAGGCTTCCTCACCTCCCCCCCCCGCCGCCCCCGCTATCAAGACCCCAGTCCTACCTGGCACAGTAAGCTAGGCAGGAGCATGTGCATGGGTACAGATCAGAGATAAGCGTTCACAACACATAGAATCCAGGGACAGGAATGGGAGTAGCAATATCAAAAGAGAAAGCAGAGGGTTGAGCCCCGGTGGCGTAGTGGTTGTGCGCGGGACGGCGGCCCACTGGGACGGAGGTTCAATTCCAGCAGTGGGGCTGGGCCTCCTACTACCACCGCCGGAGAGCAGTGATGCCCCCCCCCCCCAAAAAAAAAAGAGAGAAGGCAGAGAGGGGAGTGAAGGAAGGGAGAACGAACATGTGAGCACTCAGCTAGGAAGCTTCGTCTCTGTTGATATCCCCAAAGATTGGAGCGCCATCCAATGCAGTGCTGTTGAAAGTGGGTGGTGCCGCTCAGTGTGAGGTGCTAGAATGGTCCAGGGCTGCTGCAAACAAATACTCACATATTATCATGGAGTAATTTATTTTCTGACACGGGGTCCAACAAGTTTGGAAACCTCGATATAGGGTAAAAGAACAACAGAGCAGAATCCGAGAATCACGTGTGAACGTAAATGGACATTTATATTAAAATCCAGAGTATTGGGGCTATTTGTTGTAAATCAAAAATTAAAACAATGGGCTTGGGATGTCGCTCTGTTCTATCATCCTGCTGCTTATTCTTGGCATACTGTTGTAATTTCTGTTGCTTTAAGAAGTCATAAGACCTAGTAGAGCTTGGCATCCCATCTTATTCTTTAACAACCTTGCTTTAGAATGTTGGTACTTTTATTTCTTTTTTTTTTTTTTTTTTGGGCGGGGAGGGCATCACTGCCTCTGGTGCTTGTGAGCGCTACCTAGGGCCGCTCCTGAGAGCCGCCGCTGAATTTGAACCGCCAAGCCCGCGGGCAGCAATCCCTCACTCAACCATTTACGCCACCGGGGCTCAGCCCACTTTTATTTCTAGATATATTTTAGAATTAGAATTTCGAACTACAGAAAATGTCTATTAGGTTACTCAATGAAATTGCAATAAATCCACAAATATATTTGGTGATGATATTTTACAATATTACTCTTTTGGTAATGAAACTGCTCTCCCTTTATTTAGGTATTTTTTTAGTAAAATATTTTACTGCTTTCAGTTTTACATATACTTTATGACATAAGTTGAGGTTTCAAAAATTTCATGGAAAAATGCCATTATATTTCCATTCTATTTTTCTATGAACTTTTTGAAAGTCCTTCATAGGTTTTAGTCACTGAATATTTTCATTGCTATAAAAATACCATATTATAAATTCAAACCTATCTGTCTGCTGCTGACCCATAAAACCACAATTGATTTTGCATTTTGATTTATAGTCAGCAACCTTGCTAAATTCGCTTATTAATTCTCAATTTATTGCATAAGATTTAAAAATTTTTAATGTCCCCCATTATATCTACACGTTTAGGAAAGTTTTGCCGACCCCATAAAACATTACTTCTTTTATTTCTTTCCCTTTTTATTATAAAATTATATAAATATGAGAATAATAGCATTCTTATATCATTCTTAATCTCAGACCAAAAAACTCCCACATTTCACCATTGCACATGAATTAGTAATCATTTTCTAATATATACTATATCAGGAATTTCTGTTCTCTATGTTTGCTGAGTCTATATCATGAATGGATGTTGAACTGTATTACAGGCTGTGGTTGGCTCTGTTGTGATAATGTGATTTTTTTCCCCTCCACTTCTACTACAGAGAAATTACAGTGAATTCCCAATGTGTAATCAGCCTACGGTTCTTAGAATGAACCCTACTTTGTCATTGGGTCTGGGTGGCAGTGTTCAGTTGTTTTCCCACAGAGCATTTATCAGTTCCCAGCACATGGCACAAAGGCAGAGCAGAAGATATCCTGATGCCCTAGAGCTGCCCCCAGATTCCTGGGACAGAGAAAGGACCCACTGGAGGGGAGCCGGTGCAGGTAGCCATTACACAACAGTCTGTGATCCTGGAGAACGGGGCTGCAGACAAATGAGCCAGGCGCTCTGCTCTCCTCTCCAGTCTGGGGCCCTGTGCTGAATTCCTGAGCTAGAATCATGATCTGACCTTTACATTTTCCACAACCTCTCTGCTTTAATCACTTTCTCCGTGTCTCTTTGTGCTCCAGTCACTGCTGCCATCCATCATTCTCCTCCCCGGATCCTTGAGCGCATGGTGCATGCTCTCCCTCCTCCTCCAGAGGGTCATTTGTTCCACTCCAATTACCAGGCCTTATTTCCTCCTTCCCCTTCTCCCATCAAGTCATCCCCAGAGACGCACAGGATCCCTAGCAGGAAGGAGTCTGGGTAGAAGACTTCCAATAGCACCCTGAGGGAAGAGAAAAGGAGAAAGCATCCCTTGTGTGCCGATTAACAGAAGTCTCCTGTGAACTGATCTGTAACTTACAGAGAGATGTAAAGATATGTTTTATGCTAGCTTCGGGGTTGCAAGTGTATCCACACGTAACTAATTACCAAAGTTTCTAATTTAATATTATGTCTATAACCCTTGCCAGTGCTTATAAAGGTAGTCCCCATTTCTCATAGTGAGCTACAGGACTGGGAGGAATTTCCCCATAGTGTGTCCAAGTTTATAATCTTTAGGAAAGCAGACTGTTTCATCTTCTCCCATGAAACGCAGGATAGGTTGGGTTAGGAGTTAGTGTGTGGCTCTCTACCCCCTTGCCTCCTTAATTACAGACCTAACTAGAGAGCAGCCCCAGTGGTGTCCGGGCTGTGTTGGGGTGCTAACAATCCAGTTTGCCATGTGAGCCTACCAGCCACTCCTAAAACCTTGAAAGATGAGTCTTTCTAACTTAAAGGGAAGAGTCTCAGAAACCCACAGACTCAGTTACTCCCAACCCTTTGGAATGGCCATGAGTCAGAATAGATTCTATGACAGTGTGTTTGGTTTTGAGAAAAGCTTAAAAATCGTTGATTCCCCAAGCATTTGCCGCTCAGTTTGTTTACCTTCCGCACCCCCACCCAAGGTTAGGCCTGGCATCATGTACCAAATACTTTCTTAGCACCAAATTGCCTTTATCCTTAGCACTTATGTTAATGTATGATTCCCTGTTGATCTGTTATTATTTGGTTATTTTGTCTCTTCATCACTTGACTCTCCATGAAACAAGACCCATGTCACTCGCCTCTCCACTGATCTCAGAGTGCCAGACACCTGCTAGATACCACTGAATGGATTAATGAATAAGTGTGTGGTGGAAAGCACCTTTCTCATTTGCACATAATTCCATAGAGGAAGCTAGAGTTCATTGTGACAGAGTGACAGCATTTACAGAGTGACAGCATCTACAGGCCTGGCAGAGGAAAATTGTTTAAAACATTTTAGACAGAAAACAAGGATAGTGTGCCTCATTAGCTCCGACATGAATAAAATCACTTTGGTCAAATTTTATTCAATTTTAAAAGCTTAATTTACTAAATAAGCTACACATAAAATCTTTCATTTAATGGACAATTACTGAGAGTTCACCATAAATAGCTATAAGAAGATTCCATTTATGACTTCAAGGCCATACTAAACAACAGAAGACAAACAATGCACTCTGGTGTCTTAGAACTAAATGGGATGAACAGGAAAAATTATGCTTGGGCTTCGATAGAAAGGGACTTCTAGTCAATCTTAGTTTTTTTATGATGTGGCCCTGGACAATTTACTTACAATTTCTGAGTCTCTTTTTTTTAATATTTTTTTGGGGGAAGGGGCATCACTTCCTCTGGTGGTCATGGGCACTACCCAGTGCTGTTTCTGAGAGCCGCCGCTGGATTTGAACCACCAAGCTCACGGGCCACAGTCCCGCACTCAACCACTTATGCCACCGGGGCTCAGCCTGAGTCTCATTTTTTAACATGAGGACAGTTTCTACTTCATGTTGTTGTTTGTATGATTACAAAAAGAAATGTCTATGTTTGTCTTAGCATGGAGCAGGCACTAACCCATCCTGGGAGCTGACAAAAGAGAAAGAACATCAACTTGGGAATCAGAGGACTTGAGCTGGCATCCCTGTCTTGAGTAGGATATTGGGTGACAAAGAGTTATTTAATCCTTAATGAAGGTCAATATTCTTATCAATAAATAGGTATACACTAATAATAGTTACTCTGCAATTAGAACTTACAGAGTTGCTATCTGAAGTGCCAACCATATTTCATACATAAAATAGGCATTCAATAAGTATCATGAAGGAGGAGGGAAAAGATCAAAACCAGCAACAACAGTAATTACAACATAATCATGTTGAAATCAAAGCATTCTATGGTCATATGTGATGGAAATATATGTTGGAGAAGAGAAAATGTGGGTTCTGAAGTCAGTCAAGAAGTTGATTTTAATATATTGAGCCAAATAAATGAAATGAATTCTTTCTTAGTTATTTCTCAGAACATACATTGCTTAATGTATCACTACTTCCAATTATATGTGTGTGTATGTGTGTGTATGTATATATATATATATATGTATATATATATATATATTTACTAGAACACGGTCTATTCTCACACTGTTTGCCAGGATGGAAAGGTGGTACCTGTTTTATTACTTATTGTAGAACAGTTGGGAACGACTCATCAATTATTGTTAAGTGAAAATTATTAACTGAAACCCTGTTTCTGCAAGAGACCAGATCTGATCTGGAAAAGAAGAAATGCAGCAAAATAGAGAAATATAGAAATTACTACAGTTTCACAACTAATTATAATTATTTGAACTTAAACCTGGTGATTTTTTAAAAGATTTAAAATTATACCCCCCAAAAAGGATGCCAGCATAAATAGCAAATACATTTGTTAACTTAATATCTGTTATATAAATAATATAAAAATATAAATAATAAGCAATATTATAAGTAATAAGCAATATTATTGTATGATTGAAAAATGAATAAAATCAATCATAAACCAAAACCAAAGTCACCACCATCAAGTCAAATCTGGCTTAAGCAACCCTATGAAACATGGGAGTCTTTACAGAAGTAGATAGCTTCATCTTCTTCCTGGGGATCACTAGTGGCTCTCACTTGCTGACCTTGTGATCAGCAGTCTCCTATACTGTCAGAGTTCCCAAATCAGTCACAGTCACCATTTGGGTGCCAAAAGAACTGTTTTGAAAGAAGTAGTCACAGAATGTTCCTTAGAGGGAAGGATGATGAGACTGTGCCTCACAGGCTTTGGACACATTATCAATAGAGATAAATCCCTGAAGAAGGACATCATATTTGGTAAGTGCGAGGCAGCCAAAAAAGAGGAAGATCCAGTGGTTGCAATAATGGGGCTAAGTGTGGCAATTGAGGGGATAGCACAGGATCAGGCAGGGCTTTGTTCTATTGTACACAGGGTCACCATGAGTCAGGGGTGACTTGATGGGACCCAATATCTACCGCACATATACACATGAATGTTGGACAATGAGTGAGGAAGACCAACAAAGAGGTGATGCATTTGATTTACTGTGTTGACAAATATCTATATCTATATCTAATAGATGATGATAGATAGATGACAGATAGATGATAGATAGGTAGATAGATAGATAGATAGATAGATAGATAGATAGATAGATAGAAGACTTTAGTACAGCCAGGATGTCCCTTGGAAGCATGGATGACAAGAATTTGTCTCTTGCACTTTGGTCATGTTAGAAAGAAAACAACGTGGGAGAGAGAGAGCAGGAGGACAGGGGATGGGTTGGAGGAACCGACACAAGGGGCTGGGGGAAAGGGTGGATGTTTGCAGAATGATGACGGCAGCGGATGTGCGAGGGTTCTTGTCACAGTATATTTATGTATTGGAAAAATGATGTATGAGCCCCCAATAAAATGATTTTTAATTTAAAAAAAAGAAAGAAAGAAAACAACGCTCCCTGGAAAGGACATCAGATTTGCAAAAATAAAGGGTCTTTAAAAAAAAGGAAGGTCATCAAGAAGATGGATGGCTACCAAGGCTCCCACAATGGGCTGAAACATAGCAATGATTGCAAGGATGGCGCCAGACCAGGCAGGGTTTCCTTCCCTGTTGCATTGGGTCACTGACAGTCAAAACCAACTTGAGGTTGAAGCCACCTCACAACAATCCCAGAGAGTGACCTCGTTTCTAAAAGGAGGAGAAGGCCACTGAGGCCAAGATGCTAAGAATACGGTGAAGCTCATTCTCACATGGTGGCCCTTTCACAAGTCATTCCTTGCATGTATCCAGCTCAAAGGTATATCTCAAAGACATCATCTGAAGAATGAAAATATTAATGAAAATGTGAATTCTTATAAACATAATGTGAATAAACTTAAAATTATGAATTTCCAGATATACACAGTACTCAAGACAAAAACTCTAATTTAGAGAATGTTTTACTGATTAACAGAGAATACTTCAGAGAGGTGTAAAGATTCAGCTTAAAAAAACTACTGAGAAAACAAACAGAAAAAAGAGACAGATTAGATGTGCAACCATTTTACTTTCTCAGCTTGGAAGTGCAGAAGAAATGATGAAGGAAAATAATCAACAAATTTTAAGACAAAATGACAAAGACATTCCAAACAATGAAAAATAGTAACTTGGTGTACTAGTACAGATATGAGTTCACACTTGGACATTGTAATGCTTGAAGTGACTGAAGACATTAGGCAACAGACCTCAACAACCGAATGTCTCTACTTACCCACGACTTCTGAGATCTGAAGCTACTGCAGTCACTTGCAGATATTAAAATTGAAACCAGTCTAATATCAAAACGTTAAAACATGAATTAATTAAATGCTTATCTCTTATTCAGTTTTGGCCTTCCCTGGTTCAAAAGCCGAGTGAAGAAGGAGTACAAGCAACTTCTATACTTTTTCTCAGAAAGCCCTGGCTTCTGAAGCTTCTCACTGCCTGCTGTACAGGCACTCCTGTTCTATACCACATCATCAGGAGGCACTGTCCCCTTCAAGATGGTACAGTTAGGGTCTCATCCATGGGGGACTTTGACTATTTAGACCATGTGAACATCTCTGCACTGTCCGGACGCTCCACTCCATTAGCAGAGAAGTCAGTCAAGTTTTCTCCTTCAGATTTCTAAAACCCTCTCCTTCCTAAGTTTCAGGAGCACAAGGAGTTCTGTGTGGTTGTCTGGAAGGTCTTCAAACTTCACTGGAGAGAGGATTCCTTCATCTTTTCCTTAGAATATGAGAGAGGAAAAGGTCAAAGAACACAATCTCCTTCTGAAGGAAGCCTTCACCCACCAAGTTCTGTCCTCTTTACCTTCAAGGTGGACAAGTTTGAAACTGGTCTGTCATGTACTATGTTATTTTTTTTGAGTCCATTCACCAATAAAATGCAGAAATTCACAATTAGCATGCTGCATCACGGTCAGGAATACGGTGTGTGTTCTATCATTGCTGGGGACGTCATAAATCGCTTCAACATTTTAGAAAGAGTTGCAAGGTGCCCCATCTACAAATTCACATACGTACAAAAGCAAGAGGCAGAAAAGATGCATGTCTGTGTATATCAACTACAGCACTGCTTGGCTAAAAGAATTCTCAAATGAGAAAGGTCGCTTAGGACCAAGTGACCCATAAAACTTTGCTTCCACAGACTTTTTAGTACTAATAATTGTGCATTCTATTTCTCCCCTATTTCCTTTCCCACATGGACTCGTCAGAACCCTCATTTCCCTTCTCCCATTCTCTTGATTCCTAGTATTTTCATTGCTCCAAGCCATAATTTTGCTGCAATTTTGTCATAAATGATATGCTTTTATCAGAACTTTTCAAATAATTTATGAACTAAAACAGCTATATAAAGGTCAACACAAACACAGAAAACACTAAACAAAGCAAAAGTTTCAACAGTCTGCATAGAAAAATGGACCAGCATGTGGCAACAGTCATCTTACTGTCCTCACCCAGACTAACCCCAAAATTCAATCAAACTCTCCAGGGTGAGTGGTGGCTTCATTTTCTTCAAGCCTCCTACAAGGTGATACTGTCCACCATTGTGAACTGCAGTCAGAGGGTTTATCATCCAGAGGACAGGGAGAGGCAAAGAGCTCACAGATAGCCTGTGTTCTCTGCAGCCATTGACCACCAAGTGGCGCAGGCCAGGTAGAACATCAGGCATCAGGTAGGACATCAGGCATAACCCTCACACATGGCGTAAGAAAATCTTTATTATTTCATCTCTGTTTTTGATGTCACCCTTGATGCTCCCTTCTGAGGTTCCCTTAGTTTGAATCCTTGCCTGCCCGGATTATGCAGCTCCCTTGTAGCTCACTGTCCAATTGCATTCTCACTTCGCAGGCCGGGCGAATTGCTGTTCCTAAGGTTATCAAAGTACTGCTAACAATAGAATATATCACGCTGAGAGTTCAGTTGCATTTCAGTCTGTATTGCTTTCAAAGCAAGGACAAGCTCTTCTTCATTTGTTTCTCCTATCTATCAAAACGCCTTACCACAGAAGAGGAACTCAAGAAAGGTTAAGGTAAATTTTTATATTCAGCTAATACAAGCGGGGATTTTAAAAAGTTTATGGAAAAGGTGGAATTCAAATATAACGGGATTTCTCATGAAGTTTTGGAAGCTTTCTCACACACCAGGAGTAAAATTAATCAAATATACAAAAAAAGTATGACTGTAACTATGAAAACAGATTTGGATTAGAAGAATGATACATTAAAGTAACAATACAAAGAAAATAACACATTCACAGAATACTGTCTAACTTATCTTTGTCATTTATTTCCCTTTTATCTTTTCTTTTTTGTTTCTTTTTTTCTTTATCATTTATTTCACACAGGGTTCTCTGGGGTAAATATTATTTTCTTTATTTTAATACATGATGAAATTAAAGGTGATATGGTTTAATGATTTATACAACACTGGAAAGAAAAGAAGTATTGTATTCAGACTTTGAATCCAAGATTTTTTTTATCAAAATACTTTTAAATTAATAAAAATGAATCTTGTAGTCTTAATATAGTGGGAAAGTACAAAGTGTTTCAGGCCAGAAGAATCACCAGCAAATCTAAAGTGCAGTAAAATCCAACTACACAGCTGTCGTTATTGGAGAACAAATTAAGCAAAATGGCAATACTAGAAACATTGATTCAATATTTATCAATGTAATGCCATCCATATAATTTTATAACTTTGTTAGATGTAACTTCACTTACCATTCAAATTTAAGCCTCTAGTCAAAATATACTATATTAAATGTTAGCCATGAGAATTTTTCTGCCAGAGTCTTAGAAAACCATAGCATAGCATTCTAAAGATCAAAACTAGGATTCTGAAGATCAAAATGTGGAGGGTATCAAAGTAATATCAACTTTCTAGCAGTATGTCTATCAAAACTGAAACAAAATATGTTACATTTGTTCTCTATGCTTGTAATTTGTGATATTCTGCAAACAATAAGAATAAGTAAATATAAAGATTAAGCAGCAAGCATAAAAAATTAAGGGCAAAACATCTAAGGAGTGCATGTAATTTTAAAAAAGAATTCACTCACATTCTATTTTCTCAAGAACACAAACATTTGATAAGTACAAAAAAAAGTCTACCTTGCCACACTCCCCCACAAGTTTTTTTCAATTCATGACTTCCATTTAAAAACCATGCTTCTAAAATTAAGGTAGCTGAGGAGTGATATATTAGAATTTGACCAAACACTGGTAGCAGTCATGGTAATCAGCATTTGAAATCAGCCTGTTGGTGACCAAGCCCATCTTTCTACTACATAACAATGTATGTCTCCATAATTGGTTTTTCTGATCTCACAGGCACAAACTCCAAGGTAGCCCTGTTCTGTTTATTTCCTCTTGAAGGTTTCCTTCCAACTTACAAAGCTGACATATAATAATGTGAATCAGAGATATATGAAACTTTTTTAAAAAATGAAAGGTCCCAGACTATAGTAGGGCTTGACCAAATCAATAGACATATCCATAGAAGGGATTTTTGATTCTAAAAAAATCAGTATGTCTGAAACATGGAAAAACAGAGTGTGGGTCTGGAATACAGACAAAAGAGGCTTGAACAGTTTGAACAGCTTATTCCCAATCTCAAGTGTTGGACCAGATATGACTGCTGAGGCTGCCTGGTGCCACAAAACACTCGGTTAATGCCTGCCTACCATGCTAACCTACGTAAACTTTTAATATTATGGAAGCCTATGTGCCAAATATTACTTGTCTCATGAAAGTTAAGTATCTCATTGTAAATTGATAAAACCATTTTTTGGCTTGTAGATTTGCCTCTACTGAATTTGGTTTCAGCAAAATAACTCTTGAGAAATTGACCAATGCAGAGGAGCTTCAAAGTTGAAGAGCAGAAGTTAAATTTTGGTAAATTCACTAAAGCAAGTTCTGCTTCATGATTTGTCTTAACGGACAACAGCAAGATTTTTCCTAAGACACCAAAATGTACTACTAGACTTTTCAACCTTTTTTTTTTAATTTCAGCAATGCAAAATTAAAATGCTGTTGAATATTCTAACCAGAAAAAGGGAAAAAAAGAAAAGAAGATAGTCACACTACTCACAGTCAATGGAATAGTGAACTTCATATTAAAGTTATGATTTGAGAGTACTTTTAAGAAATAACAACATACCATAGAGATTCACTAACCATGCTTTAAAAATCTAGGATCAGTTACTAAACAAATATATTTCAGAAATGTGATAGACAGTATGTGCTTTACAAACTTTAGAAGTACTGATACCATGGCATCGAATAAATTGTGTCCGCAAAATATGTGTGAATTGACTGAGTCATTATTTTCTGTAGTTCAGCAATTATGCAATGACATAATACAGTTGTGTGGTGGTTTCCTCCTGATGTGACCTGTAGTGATAAAACAATAAAAGGAATAAGAGTCCTCAGAGGTAACACCTTTAATCCTGTAAGAGGCACAATCCTATGTAAAGGGAGTTTCCCCGGTGTGTAACCTGCAACACCTTCTTTTTCACAAGATATAAAAGAAGAGAGATTTGAGCAGTGAAAGACAGGGGGTGGGGGCAGGGGGTGATAAAGCCTGCTACTTTCAAGAGGAAAAGAAATGGCCTGAAATGAGTACATCCTTTTGAAATGCAGTCTCTGCACTTTAAAGCTATGGCACAGGGAGATCTCTAATACCAGATCTACAGATGCTGAAAGAAAGCAAGGGTATATCCAGGGTGTATCCTAAGAGCTGACAGAGACAGAACGTTTTCTCAAAGAACTGGCACTCTGAATTTGGACTTTGAATCCCCTAAACACAGTGGGAGAATCAATTCTTATTTGTTAAGACAGCTACCAGTGGTATTTGTTTAGCAATACCAGATAGTAAGAATCCTTTGATCTAAACTATTTGTACAAATCACATATATTTCATCTTAGTTTAATAAGGATACTTAAAAAGAAGAAGAAGAAGAAGCTGGAGCTGAGCCCGGTGGCGTAAGTGGTTGAGTGTGGAACTGCACTCCGCGGGCTTGGCGGTTCAAATCCAGCGGTGGCTCTCAGGAGCGGCACTGGGTAGAGTCCACGACCACCAGAGGCAGTGATGGCACCCCCCCCAAAAAAAAAAAAGCTGTCATTCAGTTGATACCTACTCACAGTGACCCTACAGGACAGAGGGGAACTGACCCTGCAGAGGTCCTGAGACTGTCAAGCATCATGAGTAGAAAGCAAGATCTTCCTCTCCTGGACCTTGCGGTCAGCCACCGACTGGCCACCTTCTGTGCCCCAGGGCACAAAGGCTGTTTTTCTGTCAGATTACAAATCTGTGTAAGAATATGTAACTATGTACAGGGATGAAAGAATGAGCAATCATTTTAACAATAAGTTAAAATTAGATGATTCTAAGATTGCATGTATTTGCATTAAGCTCCCAAACCAAATGCTGTAGTGTCATGACTGAACATTAAAATCTACATCTAGTAGGGGAAAATTGTGACTTTTACATGGCAATATGATCAAATGAAATAAATAGCAAAACTAATAGAACTCTTATTTTTATAATCTTAAATGTTTACATATATAAAACAAGGGTGATAATTCATCTGTATTTTCTGTGAAATCAGAGCACCTCCAGACCAGTGTACTCAGGTCCACATACCACTTCTTTTTTTTTCCACATACCATTTCTTAAGAGGCATTTAGTTCGCTCTTTTAAAAAAAATCCTTTTATTGGGGACTTATACAACACTTAACCACAAACCATATATGCATCCATTGTGTCAAGCACATTTGTACATTTGTTGCCATCACCATTTTCAAAAGTTTCTTTCTACTTCAGCCCTTGGTATCAGCTCCTCATTCCCAACCCCACAATGAACCCGATAACTTATAAATTCTTATTGTTTCATGCCTTACGCTGACCAATGTTTTCTTTCACCCACTTTTCTGTTGTTCATCCCCTGGGAGGGAGTTATATGTAGATCATTGTGATTGGTTCCACCATCTTCCCCTCATCTTTCCCTCACCCTCCTGGTATGGCTACTCTCAATATCAGTCCTGAGGGGTTTATCTGTCCTGGATTCCCTGGGTTTTCAGCTCTTATCTGTACCAATATACATGCACTGGTCTAGCTAGATTTGTATGGTAGAATTGGGATCATGATTGGGAGGAAGAGGGAGGAAAGAACTAGAGGAAAGTTGTATGTTTCATAGGTGCTATAGGGGACCCTGACTGGATCATCTCTTCCATGTGACCCTTCTGTATGGGGAAGTCCAATAGTCTACAGATGGTCACTGGACCTCAATCCCACACTCCACCACATTCATAATGATATGATTTTTGTTCTGTGTTTTGATGCTTGATAACTGATTCTATGGATACCTCGTGATCATACAGGCTGGTGTGCTTCTTCCATGTGGGCTTTGTTGCTTGCTTTTCAGCTAGAAGGCTGCTTGTTTATCTTCAAGTCTTAAAGACCCCAGTCACTCTATCTTTTGATATCCTGGCACCAGCAGTTTTCTTCACCACGTTTGCTTATGCACCCATTTTGTCTGCAGTGATCAAGAGGCCTATAGTTCTGCGGAACTTGTTTGGTAGAAAGCAAACAAGATAATGAAGGTCAGCCAAACTAAGCTACATGCAGAATTGCAGGAAGGAAGGATAGTGGGCCTTCTGAAAGAGAAAATCATGGAGGATATAATAAGCACTGTCTAGATTCTGAAAAGTTACCCCAAGTACAATATGTAGAATCTGTCAGTCTAATCCCAAGGAGTCAAGGTTGAAACATGGTAGAAGATTCTAGAACACGGTAAAAGGTGATGCTAAAGAAGGATTTCTTCACCATGAAAGATTCCAAAACCAACATGGACTAATCAAAGAGGTCAGAAGTTCTTAGTCCTTGAAGATCTTTGCCCATTTTCATATCTTTGACTTTTCACACAGTGGAATTTGTTAAATGTTAATGTTATCCATATACCATTGTATTATCCAATGCCACCAGGGTATCTATCCTTTTGGGGTACCACTATGGCAGGTGTTTTTGCCTGCAGATATGTCAAACTAATCACTAGATGGTGTCACAGAGAACTAGCTTAGTATATGCATTCTGACAAAGAGTAAGTTGTACAATAACCAGTGAATAAATAATAAATTGCATCCTGAAAACATAATGTATAATTTTAGTATTTATTTCAAGTGATGAAGCCTACTTTTCTGACTTGGCAAAGAAAGTTATATGTTAGTTGCATTTACTAGATGAATCTTGTGAATACAACAACAGATAACAACCCATGAAAAACCTGGTGGCATAGGGGGCTAAGAGTTGAGCTACCAACTTCAAGGTCAGCAGTTTGAACTCACCAGCCACTCCAAGGCAGTGTAATGAAACTCATGACAATGAGTCAATGGCCACGAGTTCAATTTTTATTTCTGGACTTGAGTCATGAAACCAAAATTCCTTCTCTCTCTACTTGCTAACTTCTGTGTGTGTTCATTAAAGAGAGTGAAGGCATACAAGTACTCTTTTAAGCTATACATCTGTGGGACTCAGCTTTTTCTTGTTACTGTGCCACCAAGTCATAACACAGAGCTAATCTATGCACTTAGGCAATCAGAGGAGAACAACCAACACAAGTACCGCCTAGGCTCAAATACGGGATCTCAAATCATATTGCATATATTTTCTGATTTCTAATTAAGAAAATATTGTACATCACAACACACATTTTGCATCAGTAAAATTGGCTTAAACTAAATGTAATAGAAAATGGAAATATATGTAAAATTTCATTAAATGATTTATTGTTTATTGATTTATTGTTTAATCATATTGTTTAATATGTTTTATTCCAGTTAAAAATCTTTATTTTTTAAATGCATTCTTAGATGTACAAAAGTATGAAACTACTGGAATACTCATAAAAATTGCTTAAACTCTGTGAGTTCGGGATTTCGTGTGATCCAATATTGACTGACAGAGGGTTCCAGTTCACCTACACGAAGTTCTAATGTGGCAGTCATGTGCTTATGTTAATTTCATGATTGAGATGTTGGGGTGGAGTCTAGCCTGTTAATCTGGAGAAAGCCATTGAATAGCCAATGAGACCTCCGTGTGGGCATGGCTTTCTCCTGAGACTTCTGGGAAATCTCGCGATATTTCCCTCATGGACATGAGAAGCTATCTCTTCAGTTGTTGGGAGTTAGCCTCAGAGACAATGAATTACAGACAAGATGGCAGCATCCAAGGAGCTGAAGGAGCTGGAGGAGAAGTCACACAGCCTTACCCTGATAGAGCCAGACCTCTGAAGCTGGCGAAGCCACGTAGAGAGCCCGGCCAGTGCTGAGTTGCCTCTACCACCACTGGCTGCTGCTGATGGACCCTGAGTCCTGAAAGCAAGGAGCTATAGGGAGACCCCTTCCGGTGCCAGGATTCTGCACTCACTGGCCTGTGACTTTGTGAGTTGGAAGGAGATGTTATAGACTGGTATCAGGCATATGGGCTAATATCGGACATATGATTTTGAACTGGACTGGGTTGGAATGCTTTCTTAATGTCCCATTCCTCTTGTATATAAATCTTACCCTTATATCCATATGTGTGTCTATGAAATTTGTTTCTCTAGTTTACCCAGGCTAACACATATATAAATAATTTTCTAAATAGGAATCATGCTAACAATTCAAACAAACCCCTTGTACTGCACAAAAGATTTTTTAATCCATATCTCTACTTGAAAACCTCCCTTTCTCTCAGTTCATAATTAATACTTGCCATAAGCATGTCAATTTCTCTTTCCATTATGTAAGGTATAAATGAAGGATACAATGAAACTGCATTTTTTATTTTAATCATTTATATTTACATACGCAATGTTAGCTAGTTAGCATAATTTACATAGTGCAAAAGTAAAGACCATGATGACTTGAGTGAAATAAAACTAGCTGAAACTTCTATAGGAAACCAGTGCACAGTATCGTTAGTAAGGCACTAAAAGAAGAGAGTATTTAGTAATGAAAAAGCAAAGGAGGAGATTCACTTGACCTCATGGAAACTGACTGAAGGGAAGTTGACTTATTTGACCAAGTAAACTTTGGCTGTCAAGCAATTTCCTGTCCTAAACAGCAATCTTGCGCAGGCCTCTGAGTCATCAGAATAAACTCTGAGAGCCATTTTACAGGAGAATCAAATAAGATTTGGAATGAAAATTTCATTGCAGAGCAAGAAAAAAATTTGCAATAATTTTCTATAATATAAGAAGACATTTTTAGCACTTGCATTGCAGCAGCAATTCTAAATAAGAGATTGTCTTATAATGGCATTTTTATAATAATTGTGTTTTATAACAGATGTACTATTATTATAGAAATTGCATTATAATAGTGGCATTATTATTGTTAGTTCTCTTCTGCAGGAGAATTGCTAAATAAGCCTATCTATATTAAAGAAATATCAAATTTCCCTTTCAGAGATGAAAGTGCTATGACCATTCACTTTAGTATGATCATATTACAAGTAATCTTAAATGTGTTGAGGTGACATGGAAAGATATATCCAGTTCACGCTCCCAGTAAACTAAGAGTCAGAACCTGAGTTACCTTCTCAGCTATTAAGCTACAAACTGAGTGACCTCGAGCTGTTCATTCTCCTTTTTATTTTACTCTTTCAATAAATGAATAAATAATAGAATATTTATCATTTTCAATAAACCCTTCTATTACTAAAAAGTTTATTTGGTGCCAAGTGCTCAGAGGATCAATTGTGTATCCCTGTCTCTTGGTTTTACGCTCACTGATGTCCTATTTTGTACTTGTTACATTTACTTTATTAGGATATATATACATATATAGATTCTCAACTTAGAAACTGAATAAAGGTAAGAATTCCCTTTGAAAGTAAATCTCTTACATGATCAGAAAAACCTGAATATAAAGGGTAATTCTTAAAGAATTAATTAAAATGCATCTGATAACAAAGTTTAAAAATCCAAGCAGGCTCACAAAATCACAGCATTTCATTCTGAACCTGCTGGAATACCATTCAGGAGCCTGTAACATTTTCAGGTTGAAGTAAAGCAATAAAATATTGAAAAAAGGTTGGGAATGATAAAAAGATATAATATTCAATAATAGTTAGAGTTCAAAAAAAATGCCTCAAAAGGAATCTTATAGCCACATCAAGTATATTACTATAAATTTCACTTCACTCACTTCTCATTCAATAAAGTATATATTGCTTTGCCATATATTTTGGAAAAATTCATTAAATGAACTATATATGGAAGATGAATAAGTAAATTTAAGTTTATAAAATTCTACTTTTTATTAAAGATATCTTGCAGTCCTTTGACAATGAGCTTCCAGCAGAGAAAAGAAGACAGAGGCGAAGTTAAGTTCCAAAGCTACTGACCTCTTTAACATTAAAATAAAATCCCGTATATTTCTAGGTTGATACAATTAGATTACACTCTCTGGTTAGGATATAGCCTATGAAACAGTAAAGTAAGGAAACTCAATGTATCTGTGTCCTCTGTGAGCATTTTACATTTTTAGACTGTCATGAATGCTTTCAGTGTGTGTTTTTTATAAAATGAACTTATTTTATTATTTTTTGCAAGCAGCAAAAGGTTTTGTACAAATGGACATGTGTGTGTGTTTGTGCAAGGAGCCTTGGTTGTATAGTGGTGAGGTTACAGGTCGGGCTGTTAACAGCAGGGTCAGTGGTTAGAATGAGGAGTCACTATTTGGGAGAAAGATGAAGCATTCTATTTCCATACAGAATTCCATTCTCAGAAACCCACAGGGGTAATTCTACCCTTTCCAATTATGTCACTATCAGTTGAAATCAATATGAAGGCAATGAGCTTGAGTTTTTGACATGTGCATACACACATACATACACACATACACATGTAAGCATATACATACAGATTCATGCATACATGAGCACATATACATTGCATTGTTACACAAAATCCGTAATAGCCACATCACTTATTTTCATTGTACTTGAATGATTGGCATCAAGATCTATCTTTTTCTTAGGTAAGATATAACCAAAAATCAGTTTTAACACAAGAATAAGAGCTATATATATACGTATATATATACACACATATACACACACATACATACATAAGAGGATAAGTAAGAAGGAGTCAATTATAAATGTTGAATAAATTACAATGAGATAGACTCTAGGCAGGTACACTGCTTACACAAATGCACACATCTTCATTTCCAAAAGCCTCAATCAGAAGAGTAGTGCTAATACGTCTGAAGTTCTTGAACCCAGTCTTCCATAGGACACTTGATCTTCTATTCTGAATAGACTGAGATCTAAGCCTGATTAAATATCTGTCTGAATGTCTGATACATGTCATGGGCCTGATGTGGTATTTTATTCAACATTCACTGTTCTTGGAAGGAATCGTCATAATCCAATAAGGAAAATGGTGGACAGAGAAGTAACATCACTTGTTCATAGACACACAGAGACTGTGTGACAGTCTCCTAACCTTAAACAGACAGCCTGAATGCTGTTCAAGGAATGTAGGTGCTGTAAAAGAATGAAAGATCTAAGCAGACCTATCACAACGATAAAGGAGTTCCTCCAACTTTGAGAGGTGGTGTTGACAACAGTAGCTCCTATAGGGATGGATAGCCACATAACATCAGAAAGAATGAGATCTTGAACATTATCATTTAAAATAACAATAATCAAGCTTCTTGGACCACTGAGAATGAGACCTAAGAAGGAGAGAACCTGTGCAGAATCTGAGTCCAGGTTTGAACCCTGGGCTCCTGCTCTCAGTGGGGAGCTGCGTTCCTGTGGTAGCCAATGTTACTATGCTTTGAAAGAGTGCCCTTGCCTGTTAGACCCCAACAGATAGAAAGCTGGTTTGGGCACCTTCCACCAAGAAAAAGTAAAATTGACCAAACCAACAACAACAAAACTGTTTTGTGAGAGGTACTCAGTAGAATCAACAAATTCATAGACACTCATAGGTATATAAGAAAGAGGTTTATGTATAATAGCAATTGCATATTGAGAAAACATCCCAGCCTAGTCCAGATCAAGTCCATAAGTCCAAAATTAGCCCATATGTCTGATACCAATCTATAAAGCCCTCTTCAGACACACAAAACACATGCAATGATGTCGAATGCAGGAGCATTACAGGTCAGTGGTTTGGAAGTCTTGTGGATCCAGTTGCATTATAAGCAGGGGTCTCTATGTGACTTCTCCAGCTCCCGAGTTCTGGTTGCATCAAGGTAGATTCATGGGACTTCTCTAGCACCCACGATGTAGTGCCGTGTGTCTTGTCAGTAGAACATCTCCAAGGGAGTGATGCCAGTGAGAGTATGGAGAAAAAGTGTGTCTTCTATCACCAAGGAGGGAAATATAGGGGCTCCCAGAATTCTCAGGAGGCCATGCCCACACAGTGGCCTCATTGGTTATGTCCTGATTGACAGACTGGGCCCCACCCTTTCACTCACAGTCCTCTCAAATTATGCAACTACAACATAGTGTAACATTAAACATTAAAAATACAGTCCCTCCTTCATAATTATTTAACATCATTATCCCACTTAGTTATATCATCCCTTCTCAGAGAGTGCTTTAGAATGCATAATAGGAAATATGTAAAATCATTTAAGGAAATGAAAACACATTCAAATATCAATGTCAAACTAGTTTTTTAGTGTGTGATGTCACTCCATTAAATTAAATATCTAGAAAAAAAACTCTAACAACATCCATCTAAAAATAATTGAGGGTCAAGCATTTTTCAGTTGTATAAAATAACTGCAATGCAATAAGAAAACATCAGTGACTTCTACTGGTAACATCAAAAGCATTGCTGATGCCATGGAAGTTTCTTGTGTACCTTTATAATTGAAGGGAATGCTAAATTTACATGTATAGTTAGTGAAAATAAAAATTTGATTTTTGCTCTCCCCTGATTTCAATCCACATACTCTTCTGAGCCCCAGATGAAAACATTTTTAGTCTAGAGAAAGTTGGTGCAACTGCGTGATTGTGAAAGACAAAGTTCATGGGTTTTATTTCAGTTCCTAGAAGATAGACTCACACAAGAATAACACTCCTATATCCCTCCCCTCCTCCCCCCAAAAAAAATCTCAAGAGTTCATGGCACAGTATCCCATTTCTAAACCTACTATATATATATATATATATATATATATATATATATATATTCAGCATTTAATCAGGGGTCTCTTGAGGCCAATGCTTGAAACAATTGAAAGTTCTTTTGGAGGTAGAATCTTTGCCCCAGAGGAAAGATGGAAAATGTAGGAGGAAGTGTGGAAATTGAGGAACTGATTTTTTAAACATCATCCAGCACACAGAGAAGGCAGGAAGGGTTGTAAAGTAACAGAGCCAATTAGTGACTCAAAGGATAAGAAGCCACATTTTGAAATAAAAGAGTGATGACTTTAAGCAGCAAGAGAGAGATTAGAACAGAAAAGTGATAATGCTATTCACTTTAAACAGGAGATGTTAAAACGTGCACACACATTAAACCAAGCCCCCCACACATACACACACAAAACAACTGAATTGCAAAGGGGATAAAAAAACACACCTCTGTAAAGCGGCTGCTTAAATGTAATTAGTCCTTCATTTTTGAATCCTGATTATAAAGCTTTTGATGCCCTAGAATATCTACACCAACTGTGATCTTCATACTTAATCTGTTCTGTCACTTATCCTCAACTTCCTTTAATTTTTATTTCATTTCTTGTTTCCTACCCCATTTACTAATTCTGTAATTTTCTTACAAGTTAGCTTCTATCACATATCACATATCATTTGCAGATAATTTTCCTATTCCCTGGTCCAAGTTGTTCATTCAAAGGCTCTAGGTTATGTGCGTTTTATCAGGTCACCATTTAAGAGGCCGTAAAACATGTGGGATGTACTTAGATGATGAAGAGCAACACATAGGGAAAGGTAGCTGTGGCCCACAAGCCAGCAGACCCACAAGGCTGAGCCCAGAAACAGAAGTAACCTTTTATCACCAGGAACTTATTAACCACCTGGGGCATTATGAGCAAATCACCACTGCGGACTTCAGTGGAATTCTTGTGCAGAATGGAAACAGAATCTGAATAAATTCCTGTAATAACAAAGGATTTAAAAATTATTACAATATATGGCAACAACTATAGCACTGTGTTTTTGTATTGGCTATTGGATATGAGTTTAGAATTTATATAAAATGTGGAAAATTTCAACCATCATCTTTTCAATGTTTTTAACCTTCCTCAATTACTCACTATACCTTTCCTATTTGGTGTATTAACCATCCTCCATGACCCACTAACCCTTTCATATTTTATGTTATGTGTAGATGCACATAACATATTGTGCATATCAGACAACTTGGAATTGGCCTGCATGTCACTAGCATTGTTTCATTTTAAATAATTTCTGAGCTATGTCTTCTATTTTACTGATCTTTATTTTGCCATGTCTAATTTGTTGTTACTTTCTGCCCTTATAAATTTCCTTTTAGATATTCTATTTTTCATATCTGTAAGTTTTCTTTGGGCCTTTCCTTAAAGCATTGTTTCTCTCCTCATTGGATTCATGCTTGCTATTCCCATCATTTTCTCTCATGTAGAGATAATGTGTTCCTACTTGTTTCTATGCCTGATCATTTTTATTGGATGTCATGTTTTTGAATAATTCATTTCTGAAAGTAGTGCTGAATTTTGCCGTGCTTTTTTAAATAATTGAGTTTTACTACTTAGAATCAGTTTTACTCAATGAGGCTTGTCTTTAAGCTTTGTTAGTATAGTCCAGGAAAGCTTTAGTCTAGGACCAAATTCAGTCCCAAGATTAAAAGAATAGCAGGCTGAAGACTCTGCTCATTGTTCCACACACATGTCAGAAGCTTTTCCACTTTAACTGAATAAGCTATGTTATTTTTGGTGATGCATGATCTCCTATAACTTCTCTGACTTATCTTAAAGTTGGTGTGAGGAGATGGGGCAAAAAAATATTCCATAGAACTAAATATAATAGGTGTGTTTGGGCACATACTGATTTAGTCCATCTGATCTTTTCCAGTGAT
Source organism: Nesogale talazaci (assembly GCA_004026705.1). Lineage (NCBI taxonomy): Eukaryota > Metazoa > Chordata > Mammalia > Afrosoricida > Tenrecidae > Nesogale > Nesogale talazaci. Next base: position 27,856 of record PVJH01000066.1, on the reverse strand, counting down.
TTTTTTTTAAAAAATACCTTTATTGAGGGCTCTTATATGTCTTATTATAATCCATATATTTCTGCAATGTGTCAAGCATATTTGCACATAGGCCGCTATCATCATTTTCAAAGCATTCTCTTTCTATGTAAGCCCTTATATCAGCTCCCCATTTCTTCCCCCTCATCCCCTGTCCACTCTCCCTTACAAACCCTTGATAAGTTATAGATTATTTTTCCATAACCTACATTGTCTTCCTCTTTGTCTCTCCTCCTCTTTGTCTCCTGGACAGATTTTATGATATAAGTCAGAATTCAAAAGTACTATGGTACTACCTAATAGGAACTTTCACTCATTAAAAATAAGTATTATTTTTAGAAAGCATTTTTTTCACTAGAAAAACCTAAAATTTGTGATAAAGAAGCATTTTCACTATTTAGTTTGTGCTTAGACTGTAATATATATGAACACACATATACGTATTTCTCTCAATATTCATAAATTAGAAAAACATCAGCTAATTGATAACCTTTACCAAATTAAAAAAAAAACTAACATTATAAATGAAGTAGGGTTTTATGTTAACTTGTGGATGTAGGAAAATGTAGGGTCACAATCCAACCTGGCAATCGGGTCACAGTCTGATGGTACTTCCTTGGGGCTATGGCCTTCTAATTATGAGAGCGCTGGAATCTCCCTGTCTCTCTCTGCCACTTTGACTTCCTGCCTACTGGGACTCTCCCATGACCTGGAGAGCTGCAGAAGCGCTGCCAGGTTCCTGTCAATCTTGGATACTTGCGACTCACACCCCCCAGTCCGGGATTTTCCTGCAATCAGGATCTTTGCATGTGGTTACCTAAGTCCGAAGAGGGATTTCAGGGATAGTATGGGCCTTAAAGCCTTGAAGTGGTCTAGGCCAGGACATTTCCGTGATATATAATTACTTGTTGATATAAAGCTGTTCCTTATGTATATATGAGTGTCACTGGATCTGTTTCTCTAGTCAACCTAGCCTAACATAAGTTTTCCTGTATTTTTTCCAATCCATTTATGTCATAATATTAAGTGCTGAGCCTACAAGATTATTTATCAATGCTTTACCATAAAAATATGCCTAAGTACTAGTATTGCTCTTCACTGTTTATAAACTCTATTACAATGTTGACACAAAATTTGCCTTCCTTAAGGTTTTTATCTAAGTGATACATTAAGTCTTAGATCTCTTAAAGATGGAAAAAAATGCAATAATGTAATGTGTGAACACAGGTGGATGACAAAAAACAAGGAATTGTAGTTTTAGTTAAGTCCTTAAAATTTGTTTTGAATGCAGAGTATGAATGTATATGGTAGCAATTTAATTATGCAAAAATAATCAACACACAGAATCTCAAAGAAAATTATTTTACTTCTGCCAAAGATTATTATTTGACATGATTTTAACACTAAAATTAGAATACAAGTCTACCAGGCTAACAGGTAACAAAAGCACATGCTGTATTTATTTACAGCTATAACTTGCCTTACAAGAGAATTAAAAAGAAATGAGGCTGTAAATGAAAGGCTTTTATGGATGGATCTCTTCTAAGTGATGTACGCGATACAAATGATTAGCATTAACTGATCTTCTTGAAGAATGTACTGGTATAATTCATGATAATGGCTTCCAAGTGCAATTAGTGAACTATAGTGTAAATGACACTGCTGTTCATAGATCTACCCATAAGAGTAATTATATTTTGAAAACTACTTAGTGAAAAATTGATTGAATGAGTCCTATGGGCATAGATAATTGAGATAAAAATATGTAAACAAAATGCCTATTAATATGCTTTATGGCACATTTATATATTTACATGGTTTGTAAAATTGTATAAAAGAAGCAATTTCTATTCCTCACATTAAATAAATACTACTAATTTAGGGACACTCAGTATGTGGATTTAATTAAACAAAACTAAATTATATAACCAAATGTGAGGTAATTATATTTTTAATTGGATAAAAATAAGGATAATAGCTTTTTTTGATCATAAAGTATTTAATAAATAAGGTTCAAATTCCAGATCATCTTAGGTTATTCCTATTTTTATTTATTTATTTATACTCTAAGAAAATGATATATTCTATATCAAAATCAAGACTCTTATATAAAATAAAATTACTATAACTACAGTTTCTAAAATAATAATACAAAACATTTTCATTACTTGTATGTGTATAAGGCTATCATATTTATGCTATATTACAAATTAATTTTTAATCTTAAACTTTCTTGCTCTAATTATTCAAAAGGTCATATTAATATGATATCTATCCTCTATAGAATCCATATTGAGAGATTCAGGAGGCATGAAAAGAAGAGGAAAAGAGCACACAGAGTAACTCTACCAAAAAGAACTAATCCACATAGAACCATTTCAAGAAGTAGCACAGGATCAAAAACCAATGGTACTGGGACCAAACTGCTCTGAATGCATTAAGCCAAATCAAGGCTCTGTGCATTTATGGAATACCAACAAGCTGATAAGCTACTGGAAGCACTCACTGTCTATGCCAGGAAATTTGGAAGACAACTATTTGGCCAACTGACTGGAAATTCAACTCTGGATCACATGAAAAAGAATGCAGCATCAGGACTGGAGAAAGAGGGGCTTCTGAACAACCTTCAATGTGCAGATGACACAGTATTGCTGGAAGTGAGGAATACTTGAAGCACTTGCTGATGAAGATCAAAGATTGCAACTTTCAACTCCATGTAATGAAAACAAAAATACTCAAAGCTAGACCAAGAGGTAAAGACCATGATAAACAGAGAAAAGATTGAAGTATTTCATCTTGCTTGGATACACAAGCAATGCTATGAAAGCATTAGGTAACAGATCAAATGACACATTGTATTGGGCAAATTTATGGCACAGACCTCTTTAAAATGTTCAAAAGCAAGGTTTACTGTGAGAACTAAGGTGTTCCTGACCCAAGCCATAAAATTTTCACTTGCCTAATACCCATGTGAAAGTTGGACATTGAATAAGAAATACCTAAGAAGAACTGATGCATTTGAATGCTAGTACTGATGGAGACTAATGAAAGTACAAGGGACTGCCAGAACAACAAGTAAATCTGCCTTGGAAGAATACCACCAAAATGCTCCTAAGAAGCAAGTGCAGTGGGACTCCATCTCACATACTTTGGGCATGTTCTCAGCAGATACCAGTCCCTGGGAGATATCATAATTGGTAAAGCAAAGGGTAGCAAAAAACAAGACCCTCAATAAGATGTATTGATACAGTGACTGCAAGAATTGACTCATACATAGGAACAATTCAGAGGATGGGTCAGGATGAGGCCTTGTTTCATTCTGTTGTACATAGGGTAGCTATGAGTCGGAAGTGATTTGATAGCACCTAACAGCAACAACTATTCAATAAATAATACACATTTTACTTATTCATATCCTCCATCTTAAATTATGGGGCAATACCAACTCAAAAACCACAAGGATTTAAAAGAATAAATGTTTATTTCTTCATGTCATATAATTTGTGAGTTGGCAGTAACTCCGTTTAATGTTTTTGTTGTTGTGATATTTATGTTGAAGGAGCAATTCCTATCAGAAACACACTGTCTCATAGCAAAGAAAACTAGAAGATGGTTCTTATAAAGCTTCAAATAGAGAATGATGCACAATATTTTCACCACATCACATTGATGAAAGCAAGTCTCACTTTAATCCTAGTTTTTATGTAGTGAAAAGTATAACCCTCTAGCCAGTTAGAAAGGACAGCAAGTAAATTTACAATAATACTATTCGCCACACACAAAGTCTTTCAGTTATCCCTGAATCTTATGACACCCATGGTCATTTTCCCTGGAAAGGATATATGTTACATATATAAAAGATGTGTACATGTGTATATAATGGGTAATTGTGCATTTTATTGAATAACTAATTCATTACATTCTGTTAATCTTTTAACATATCCTAATTGCTAGACCATCTTTCACAGGGCTTTGGGCTGCAAATAACTGATAATTCAAAGTAAAATTCTTTCTAAGTAAACTTAGTAAGAAAATATGTTGATTCAAGTAACTTAGACTATAGACTGGCACCATTTTCCTACAATTTTCATGATTTGAAAAAATGCTGGTTTCAACTTCAAATGATTGGGACACTTCCCTTAGCATTTCAACACTTAGGATTAGGCAACTGTCTCTGTGACTCTCTTCAGATGGAGAAAAATTTCTCTAGAAGCACACAACAAATACCATTAGGATTCCATGTTCATTGTAGATTGTACGTTATTTATAGGACAGTCATATGAAGTTGTCAAAATGGTAAGACACTGGTAAATTACGTATTGTTCAACCTAAGAACTCAGAGAGAATCTCAAGAATAGATTTGATGCATTGAACACTGACATACCTGACCAGTTGTGGAGTGACATCAAGAAATCATTTTTTAAAGGACAGCAAAATGCCATTAGAAATATAATAATGATGAAAGAAGCAAAAGTGAATATCAGAAGAGACTCTGAAACACCTCTTGAACACAAAGTAGTGAAAGTTAATGAAAGAAATGATGACATAAGAGAGAGAGATAAACAGAAAAAGTTAAAGGGTAACTTGGAAAAGACACCATACAGTATTATAATGAAAGGTGCAAAGAGCTAGAGTTAGAAAGCCAAAAGGGGAAACATAATCACCATATCTCAAGCTGAAAAAATGAAGAAAAAATGTCAAGCCCCAAATTACAAAGATGAAGGGCAATATTTTATGGATAAAATACAGGAGACATCATGTGTTAGGGTTCTCGAGAGAAACAAAACCAGGACACTAATAATCCTCTTATATATTTATATAGATAGAAAAATATCTAACATAAGAAATAAACAGTTAACTAATCTATAAAATAGTACAAGTGGCTCGATGCAATTCACTTGCGTGAGACAGGTAGTACACTGGCAGTCCTTCGAGTATTGAGGGCCACCAAGTAGTCCTCTGTAGAGCAATTCAGGCTATCCAGCCACAAGCAGCACACAGCAAGGCAGGTCACCAACAGTCAGCCAGATGACAGAGTCCGACAGTCCCCAGCTCAAGAGATGTATATTCCAGGAGCATGGCGAGCAGGATTTGAAGGAACCTCAACTCACAGCAAGTCTATGGATTAGGTGTCCCACAGGAAAAATAGCTTGAAGATCAAGGCGCAGGGCAAAAAAGGCAACTGGATGGTCTGAAGATCCATGAGCAAGAAAGAAAGGTGGGGATTGCAGAGCCATTTCTATCTCCATCCTTCAATCAATCTCACGTGTTCATTCTCCATGTTGGCACAACAAACCTACCTATCTTCTTAAGCTATGTTGACACAACAAGCCTACATATCACACATCAAAAGAAGATGGAAGGAATACAGTCACTCCACCAAAAAGATTGGTCACTCTTCAACCATTCTATATAATCCAGAATTAATGATTTTGAAAAAGAACTCACAGCTACACTGATGATCAGTAAAAAATAAGGTTCCAAGAACTGACACAATAACTATGAGAATGTTTCAAAATACTGATATAGCCCTGAGAACATCACCATGCTAAGAAATTGAAAATAAAGGTATCTGGCCAACCAACTACAAGACATCCATATTTTTGCCTGTAGTGAAGTGAAATGAGTTGGAAAGACTCTTCACCTATAATCTTTGCAACTGCCTGGACGAGAGTTTGCAAATAAGGTGGAGAAGATTCAAACTCAGGAATACGGATGTTTTGCATTCCTCTGGGTATATGAAAACCATCTCAGAAGCAAAAATAGAGATGACTATGACCACCAAGAAAGAAAAGTCAACAGTGGAGCACATGTAAACCCCTCAGACTACAGCACAGAGACAATGAGAGAGAGCAAAGGAAACATACTAAGAATATTGAGACAGGGAGGATGAGCAGCAGCAGCTAGACTTCCTGGCCTACCATAAAGAACACTAAAGGACAAGGATCAAGAAGATATGGTGGCTAGCATGATGGAGAAAAGGGGTGTGTGTGTGTGTGTGTGTGTGTGTGTGTTTGTGTGGTGTGTGTGATGCTTGCTTAATGTTATCTAAGCCTAAAGCGTAGCAACTAGTTAACATTCTTAATAAACCCACATAATCATGGTTATTGATTGTGAGTTCTAAATGGTCATTGCAACTGATTATTAAACTCAGAGAAGGAAGAGTTGACAGTGGAGTCATATCAAACCTCAGCTTTATAGCAGTGTGTCTTGAGTTGTTTTAATTCTCATTCTCACTTGTATGAAAAGGTCAAATGAGGCCACCACCTCTTTTTCTTGGTATACATTCTAAAGAAAAACAAACAGGATGGAATGCATAAATTATCTAAAAATCATTAATATCACATGCAAATAAAAGTCGTTGCTGAAGATAGTTAGGAAATGGCTGTCACAATACATCAATAGAAAGTTACAAGTCAGGTTCAATAAAGGACTTGGAGTAAGGGATATCATTACTGAATTAAATGAATGTTGGTTGAAAGCAAGTAATATCAGAAGGAGGTGTTTGACTGGCTATGCAAAGATATTCAATTGTATGGATCACACCACCTAAGAATAACATTATGAAAAATGGCAATTTCAGAACATGTACATACGTAATTGTGCTCCTGAGAAACTTGTAAATAGATTGAGGCAATCTTTCTAAAAAAAGAAGAACTCAGGAAATGTGTGAGTCAGGGTTGTATCATGTCAGAATACTTATTCAATCTGAATGGTCAACAAACAATTTGAGAACCTGGGTTATGTGAAGAAAAAACATAATGTTAGAGAAAGGCTTCTAAGCAAATTCCAATGTGAAACCTTGCTTGATGAAAGTTGGAGGATGCAAAGAACTTAATGGTAAAAAAAAAAAACACAAAGACTGTGTGATTTAGTATGGATTGCAACTCAAAATAGAGAAATCAAAAATCTTCACAACTGGACTATTAAGTACTATCATGAGAACCAGAGAAAAACTGAAAGTATCAAGGATTTCCTTTCACTTAGATTCACAATTCATGGTCATGGAAAAAGCAGTCAAGAAATTAAACAATGTATTTATTGCCTTGTGGAAATCTGCTGTACAAGACCTCTTTAGAGTGGAAAAAAAACAAATATGGCACATTGAGGACCCAGGCCATGTATTTTAAATCTCATATGTTTGTGAAATTTAGTTAATAAGAATGGAAGACTTGAGAAGAATTTATACATTTGAATTATGATATTGGCAAACAATCTGGAAAGTACTAAGGACTGCCAGAAATACAAACAACTCTATCATGAAAGGACTACCATCAGAAGGCTCCCTGGAAGTGATGATGCCTTGACTCTGTCTCACATACTTTAGACATATGATCAGGAGAGAGCAGCTGCTGTAAAATGACCTCATGCATGCTAGAAGATAAGTGAAAAATAGGAAGATCCTCAACAAGATGGATTTACACATGGCTGCACAAATGGAATCAAACACAACAATTGTGAGGATGGTGCAGAAAGCAGGTATTGCTTCATTCTACTTACTATATGATGTCAGTTTGAAGAGCTGGGTGGTATTCAACAACTTCCACTGAAGGTGCGATCATGTGAAAGTATGCCTTTCAAAACACTTATCCCTGAATTATACAATGGGTTCATATGTTGAAGGAACTAACACTGAAACTTAAGTATCATACTCCCGTCAAAACATGGATTTCTGGTACATAACTGGTTCACAACTATTCAGATATAAAGAAAACCCTTCAAACAGAGTACATATTCTAAAACTCAAGTAAAATTAAATGGCTAATTTTGATTAAATATATATTTTACACGCTATTATTGTTTTATTGTATAATACTGTACAGATAAGTTGTCACCCCAGGTGGCACAAATTTTCTGCATTCAGCTACTAACTGGGAGAATGGTGGTTTGAAATCGCCCAGCAATATTGAAAAAGTAGGGCCTGATGATGAACCTCTATAAGCACAAAGATTGGACTTGAAGAAGAAAGAAGTAAATGAAGCCCATAACCAATGATTCATCTTGTATTGTACTGCTGGATTTCATATCACAGTGTTCTTTTCAAGTCAGTTAAAATTGAGTCCTTCATTATGCCTTCACTACTGTTGAAACAAAGTGCTTTGAGCCTGGGATATTAGTGCAAAGTGTGGTTTAGGGCATTTTTCTTATTAACAGAACATTCTTAGAGCAAGAATAATATATAGCAGAAAATGTGGACTCAACAATATTGTATGAGTAAACGAAGGGGTAAGTTCATTTTTAAAACTTCACAGACATCAGGTCAATTAGGACTCACAGCGACCCTATAGTACAGACCCTAAACCTGATCCTGTGGCTTTCATGACTAACTCCTCAGGGGCCAGGAAATCACATCTTTCCCTTGCAGAGCTGATGATAGTTTTGAATTGCTAACCTTGTGGTCAACAGCCCAACTATGAAAGCATAAATGTATTGAGTGAATAAGAGAAAAAGGTTACATTAGTAGCTTTTTTAGTTAATGTTTTTCATCTTATTTCATAAAATGAAGCACCTTTAATGAGTGGTTGTGCATTACAAAGAAAAATAAAACAATTTAAGAGATTTTAAAAATGCATAGCTCATAGACAGTATAAAACAAATATGTTGGCATCTCAAAGAACAGTACACATAATGTATGCTGTATTAATCATGGGGGAGAAAAGAAAGAGTCATGATGTCTCATAACAGCTTTTTTGTGGATCTGAGGCTGTGCTGAGTTTCAAAGAAAAGGCAATTGACAATCCTTTCAAAAGGAATGTTGCTTTTGCCGCATATTGTGAATATTTCCTAACAAGGTTTGTTTCTTCCTTTTAATTCATGTTTTTATTTTACAATGCTAAAGATCCTCAGCAAATATTAGTATCTCCAGGTTTGGCTTCTGGTTTTGTTTTCATTTAAAATCTAATCTTTTGAACAATCACAAAGGGTTTTATTATGCTGAAGGAATTGGATCAAATGTCATTACAAAAAAAAGCTCCAAATTCACTATCAGTGTTCAGTGGGTGATATATCTAGTCACATTCTACTCTGAACCCAAAACAGTAACATGAAAATGATCTTACTTGGATCAAGTTGACTCAGTCATCAGTACAAAAATCATTTGCTGCTTAGACGGCCACCTCTACTTCTTAATAATGCAGCACATTAAGCATTCGACAATACTTATAACTCAAGTGCATCTCAAGATTCTTCTAGTAAAAATATTGTTGCTCTGCTTCCTTGAGTCTGTTCCCACTCATTGAAACACAGATACAACAGACAAAAACACTGAAGCATCCACACAATTGTTATGCGTGAGTCCATTGTTGCAGCTACTGTGTCAATCCATTTTGTCTAGGGTCTTCCTTTTTATGCTTCCCTGCTACTTTGTCAAGCACAATGTCCTTTTCCATGGACTGGTCCCTCCAAATAACAAGTCCCAAATCCATGAAACAAGGGCCACAATCCTTCCTTCTAAGCTGCATTCTCATTGCATATTTTCCAAAGAGATTTGTTTCTTCTTTTGGCATCCATGATAATTTCAGTATCTTTTGCCAGCACCATAACTCAAATGCATCCATTCTTCTCTTTTGTTCCTTATTTAATTTCTTATGAAGGATTTCCATTTGTATTCTGCAGATTCCTGGAGCCTTGTTTTTGACTAACTCTTCAGTGCAAGTTGGATTTCTTACTTCAGTGTTTAATAACATGCTACCTCTAGAAATGGTTGAATGCCTACTCCTTTTCAGTACAGCAATTCTTGTTTATTCTTTACATATTCTTTTCTGATGTTTCCCACATCATTCAATATTTTCCCATAAGATCAATATTACAACTTTAGACTTGACCTCCTCATGTGTTGTGTGTTTTTTTTTTTCATAATATTCACATTCATGTAGCTGTAAGACTGGGGTTTTCAGGGGTTTGTTTTGTTTTGTTTTGTTTTGTTTTGTTTTTTTGTGGGCATCACTGCCTGATTTCAGGTTTTTTATGGCTAACTATTCACCTCTTAGAAGTTACCTCTAAGACATCAACTGCTATTCCTTGCCAGGAGGAATTACCAAGATGGGTAAATGTTTCCTTAGAGCTAATCAATAATAGCAAGGGTTCCTGAAAACTCAGGAGGTGCCAAACACTTCATGTGCCTTTGTGTGAGGTCAACTGTCTCCACTGACAAACCACAAGGTCCTAGGGTCTTCAAGGTCAAGGCAGATACCAATTATCAGGTCCCTGAATGTGACTGTTTCAGAATATTTAGGAAAGAATTCCCATGGAACATAACATATAAAAATAAAAGTAAATTTTCTTCATCATTCATAGGTTTGTCCCACTTTTAAAAGATATAGTGAAAATGGGTATATTCCTTTAAAAAAATTAAATAGTGCTTCCCTTCTGCCTAGAAAATATAGGTCTCTAGATGATACAAATGGTTTACTGCGGGTTACTACCTGAAAAGATGCTGGTTCAAATTCACCTAACAGTACCATGTGTGGAAAAATGACCTCGGATGTCTATTTCATAATATTAAATCCATTGAAAACACTATCAAATGGATCTTACCCTTCCACACTGGGGCAGAATGCTAGGGGTGTGTAATAGAGCAGCCAGGGGAACAAAGCAATGAAATCCCCAGGGAATACCAAAAATAAGAGTTTGGGGCCAGGGTGTGGCACCCTATCATACACGTTCAACTGGAAAACCCTCTTAAAAGTCAAAAAGCAGATCTAGAACTATTTATTGGCTTTTCTTTTTTTGTCTTTGGGGTTTTGTTGTTGCTGTTTTGTTTTCTTTTGTTCTTTGGTTTTGTTCTATATTCTTTTAGTGGCAAAATATTGTCTCTGCATGTCTCTCTAGGTAAGGTAGGCAGGATAAACAATCTGGAGTAGTAAATCAATGGGACCCATGGTTCCAAGGGGACACAGGAGAAGGGGAAGTACGGGAAAGGAAGTAGATGTTAACAAATCCAGAAACAAGGAAACAACTGATCTAAAATCAATGATGAAGAGAATGTACGTGCCTGGTAGGGCTTAATAAAGGACAAGGTAATAGAGAGGAATTACTCAAACTCAAATGAAGGCTGAAATTGATAGTGGGACAAGAGGAAAGAAAAAAGAAAACAGAGGAAAGAACTAGGGGACACAAGACATGTATAGAGGTCTAAATACAGAGTGTACATATATAAATGTATTTATATATAACTATAGGAAAATAGATCTACGTACATATATTTATATGCTAAGTATTAAGTGGTAGATGGACATTGAGCCTCTACTCAAGTACCCTCTCAATGCAACAACAACTTGACATTCTGTGATGCTCCCCTTCCCAACACAATTGCTGAAGACAAAATGGGTACATAAGGAAATGTAGTGAAGAAAGTTGATGGTGAATGGCCATGAAAAGATAAAACATCTGGGGTCTTAATGAACTTGAAGATAAACAAGAAGTCATATAGCTGAGAAGCAACAAAGTCCACATGGAAGAAGCATACCATCCTGTGTGATAATGAGGTGCCAATAGGCTCAGCTATCAGGCCTCAAAGATCCAGAACAGAAATTCATATCAATGTGAATGACAGGGAGTGTGGAAATTCAAACCCATCTGTAGACAATTAGACAGCTCCTGACAGAAGGGTCACAAGAAAAAGACAAGTCAGTCAGAGTGCAATATAGCACTGATGAAACATACAACTTTCCTCTAGTTCTTTAATGCTTCTTCCTCCCTCCCCCACCGCCACTATCATGACCCCAATTCTACCTTACAAATCCAACTAGACCAGAGCATGTACACACACACACACACACACTTCTTAATACTTCTATTATAGAAAAAATGGAAGACAGTTTACTTTTGATAATGAGATTTTATTGCTACTATTGTTATACTCCTATGGACCCTACAAAACACTGCCTGGTCCTGCACTGACCTCACAACCACTGTCATGTTTGAGTTTACCTGTCCTCCTTTTTACGCTGCCCCTATACTTTATCTAGATGACGTCTTTTGCAGACTGTTCTCTCCTGATAAAATTTCCCAAGTATGTGAGGCAAAGTTTCATTATTCTCACTCCTAAGGATCATTCTGGCTATATGTATAGAACAGATCTGCTTGTTTTACTGTTCAATATTCTTCACTAATAACAGTGCAAATGCATCACTTATTCATCAATAGTCCATATTCATTCAGCATATATACAAGAGATTGAAATTATCATTATTTGGATCAGTTGCACCATAAACTTCAAAGGGAAACCTTTGATAATGAGTACTGCAAAGAGTTCCTTTGTTCAATGGAATGTCATTAGAGTTTTTGACTGCTTCTTCCATGATTGTAGCTTCTAGTAAAATAAAGTCTTACCAACTTTAATCTTTTCTCCACTTATGATGATGTGTATTAATCCAGTTGGAAGGGTTTTTTTTTTTGTTTTCTTCATGTTGAGGTACAATTCATACTGAAAGCTACAGTATTTGACTTTCATAAGAAAATGTTTCAAGTCCTCTTCACACTAAACAAAGGTATATCACCCACATGACCTAAAGCTAAAAAGTCTTTCTCCAACCCTGATATATTTTTTTCATGTAAATAAATGTGCTTTTTATTTGTTCAGTCAATAGATCAAGTATTGTGAAAATATATCACCCTGAGGCACAAATTTCCTAATTGAAACCATTTAGTATCTCATTTTCCTATTGCAATGAGTTGGTGTGTACATGAGTTAGTGTGTACATGTTCTGTAGAGGCAAAATTAGGAGTCTGGAATTGCAGTATTGCCATTTTATCCATAACTCACAGAGTTCCATGCATTTGCATAGATCAAACACAAGTAAAAATAGCTGCAGCTATTTTTGAATTATTTTCAAAAATATTTACTTGCATATAATACCAGTGATATTGCTTGACGACTTCCACATTCTGTTGGATCAACTGTTGGATATGGGTACAAATATAGATATCTTCTATTTGACTAGTCAAGTAGCTGTCTTACAAAATTTTTGGCATAGACTCATGAGCACCTCTAAGATTGACTATTTGTTATAACAGCTCAATTGGCATTCCATCAATTGGAGGACCCTTGTTTTTCACCAATGCCTTCAGCACAGCTTGGACTTCTTCTATCCTTGGTTCTGGATCATATGCTACTTCCAGAAATGGTTGCCCTTCAACCAGTTTTATTTCCTTTTGTATAGTGATTCTATGCTTTCCTTCAGGTTTCTTTTGATGCTTCCTGTGTCATTCAATCTTTGTGACCAAGAATCCTTCAATATTTTGACTTGAGGCTTGAATTATTTCCCTTCAATTCTTATATCGTGAGAAATACCAAAATATGCTCCCCCCCCCTTTTGGTTCCCTAATTCCAAGTCTTTGTACATTTTCAATATAACTCTTTACTTCATTTTCTTAATCCACCCTTTGGAAACTTCTATTCAGTTCTTTTAATTCGTCATTCCCATCTATTCAAGGTAGCTACTCTGTATTCAAGAGCAATTATAAAAGTTTCTTCTGCTACATACTTTATTTTTAAAATCACTTTATTGGAGGTTCTCACAGTTCTTAAAACAATCCATACATACATTGCAAAACATTTTCTTTCTACTTAACACCTTGGCATCAACTCATTTTTTTTCTTCCCGCCTTCACCCTCCCACCCTCATGAACCCTTAATAAATGATAAATTATTATTATTTTCATATCTTACATGGTTTGCTGTCTCCATTCACACGTTTCTGTTGTTCATCACTCTGGGAGTGGAGGTGGGGAGGTTATATGTCAACCATTGTGATGGTTCTCCCTTTCTCTGACCACTTTCACAGCTACCCTCTTGGTATCACTACTCCCATTATTGCTGCTGAGGGGTTTCTCTGTCCCTGATTCCATGTGACCGGAGCTCTTATATGTACCAGTGCACATGCTCTGGTCTAGCTGGATTTGTAAGGTAGAACTGGAATCATGTTGGTGGGGGTAGCGGTGGAGAAAGCATTAAAGAACTAGAGGAATATTGTATGTTATGTCAGTGCTATCCTGTAGACTGGATGTCTCATCCCTTCCATGTGACCCTTCGGTGAGGGCATGTCCAATTGCCTACAGGTGGACTTTGTGTCTCCCCTGCACCCCACCTCATTCATGCTTGTCTGTTTAGAGTCTTCTGTTGCCTGATAATTGATCCTGTGAATACCTCATAATTACACAGGTTGATGTGCTTTTTCCATGTGGACTTTGTTGCTTCCCAGCTAGATGGCCACTTATTTATCTTCAAGTCTTTAAGACCCCCAGATGCTATTTTTTTTAATAGCTGGGAACCATCAGCTCTCTTCACCACATTTGCTTCTTTACCCATTTTGTCTTTAGCGATTGTGTTGGGAAGGGGAGCATCACAGAATGCCAGGTTAGGGGCTGAACCCCAATGGCATAAGTGGTTGAGTGCGGGACTGTGGCCTGCAGGCTTGGTGGTTCAAATCCAGCGGTGGCTCTCAGGAGCAGCACTGGGTAGCACCCATGACCACCAGAGGCAGTGATGTCCGCCCTCCCCCCCAAAAGAAAACAACAACAGAATGCCAGGTTATTAGAACAAAGTGTCCATCTGCTACCTTAATACTTAAATATTAATGGATGTACATAGATCTGTCACTATATATCGTTAAATATAAATATACTTATCTATGCAAATGCCTGTATTTATATATCTATAAATGTCCTTTGCCTTCCAGTGCTTTCCTCTATTTTCCTATACTTTCCTCTTGCCGCACTATCATGTTGGGCCTTCATTTGGCTATCAGTAATTCCTCTCGGCTACATTTCACTCTGTCAAGCCCCACCAGGCATATGCTGCCCTCAAGACCATAAATTTTTAGATTACTTGTGCTCCCCTGTTCTTGGGTTTGTTGCTCCCCCTTCCCTTTCCCCCCACCTCTACCTCTCCCATGTCCTCCAAGAACCATTGGTCCCATTGTTTTCTCCTCAAGGTTGTTTATTTTGCCTATCTTATATGAATAGACATGAATCGATATGCACTTTCATCTTTTCTTTCTTCACTTTCATATTTATGTCTACTTTCTTCAGACACAATGTCTTCCCAGAATGACTCTGGTCTTTGGTCTTTAGGGTTCAGTATGTCAGATCTCCTCTTGTGGTGTTTTTCAAATTCTAGTGAAATATACTCAAGATCTAATTTTGACTTCTGTTTTCATTTTCTTCAAGTTGAACTCAATTGATAGTTTGCTCTGAAGTTGAACACTGGCCTTGTTTGGACTGATGACATTGAATTTCTTCATCTTCTCTGTCCACATATGTAGTCAATTTGTATATATCCCATCCAGGAAGAGTCACATCAACAGTTACTGTTTATGCTGTTGATAAAGTGGTATTTGCAATAAATAAGTCATTAGTTTTCCAAATTCCTAACACACAATCTCAGACATTTGTTCTCACGACATGTTCATCATTTACCAACAATTTACCATTCTTCTTTGTTTCACTTTTTCACATCCCAATCACCAGTAATTATTAATACAACTTGATTCCATGTTTGATTTCATGTTTGATCAATTAATGCAACCTGATGCTATGTTTGGTCTTTGTAGAATTGGTGAAAATCTTCAAGTTCTTCATCTTTGGCATTGATGGTTGGTGTTTTAATTTAAGTAATACTTACAGGAAATGGTATATATTATCCCATCACTAATAGCATGGTCAAGATAAATCTTTAAAAAAATTTTTTGACAGTGAATGAGACATCATTTCACTTCAGTTTGTCAGTTCCAACATAGTAGACCTTGTGATCATTAAATTCAACGTGACTAATTCCAGTCATATCGGTTCATTAAAACTTAGACTATTCATCTTTATGCACTCCATTCTATTTTGATGGCTTCCAATTTTCCTAGATTCACACTTCATACATTTCACATTCTAATTCCTAGTGGATGTTTGCAGCTATCTATTTTCTCAGGTTGAATCGTATCCCATAAACAAATAAAAGCCCCCAAAGCATTATTCTATTCATATCATTAGATTTGACCCTACTTTTTAATATATGTGGGCATAAATTATAAACAGATAATTGTGTAAATCAACTGTGAGGAGTGAATTATCTAATTTTCTACTTCACAATAGCCCAGTCACAGATGAACAACCATTAGCCTCATTGCACAAACAAGGAAACTGAGGATGGAAAGGTGATATGATCTGTCAAGATAACACAAGGTTTGAAGCAGTGTTTGAAACCAGACTGTCTTTGTGCTTCACCCTAACCACTAATTCCCTTTCTTCTAGGTACATCATTTCTTTGTTGTTTAAAATGCAATTCACAAACACAAATGGAATATCTGAATGAGTGCTGAAAGATTAAAAAACACCAAGATTCTCTGTCTCCAGGTTATTTCAGTTGCTTTGTTTCCCATGATAGTGTTTAAGACATATGGTAATTATGATGCCCCTTTGAAAAGCAGCGCTTCTTTCTTTGCTTTACGTATGTGGTAAGGCAAGTCTGTGGCCTCTAACTACCTTCTTAATAGTTGTGTTTTTGAAATGGTAAATCACTGTAAGATGAAAAGTAGACCTCATTTCTTGGGACTAAATTGAGTACGCAGCTACAAACTTGGCCATGAGGTCTCCTGGCTGAAGTCTTTTATGTTACTTTAATTAAGTGTCCGCTCTTATGATGACTGCTGCTTCTAAAGGTGCCTAAAGTACCTTAGAAAACCCGTTTTTGGGAGCCTCTGAATTTTCCCCCTAGTTAACCTTGAGATTAATTTCATCTTCCTTCCTGTTGTCTGCTAGGTCCTCTGTGCTCTCGCATCCTGCTTAGCTTGATCTGAAACCATGTTTAAAAATAAAACCCCGAGCTCATTAAAAAAAAAAAAAAATCAAACCCTGGCCACAGAATGTCTGGCTGACATTGTCCGTGGTGGTCTGAAAAACGTCGTTGGGGCCCTAACCTGAAATTCATCTGGAAGGGTGCTGCTGCTTCCTTGGGCACGCTATTGTGGTTGCTAGTCAGCGCCTTCTCTTCTGGGGTCCCAGTGCGCGTGTGGACCAGGCTGCGGCTCTGCGGTGCCTTTGCAGCAGTTGGCGGCCCACAGCCCTCTATGGGGAACGGGAGCACGGCAAGGCAGCCAATCATGCGTGCTGTAATTTACATCTGATTGATGAAGGTCTAAGAATCACAGAAACAATTAATTTGTATCAGGACTCCTGTGGGCCCCAAAGTAAAAGAATGTGCCGCCAGTACCCAATTTTAATTTTTGCCTTGATCAATCACCTGCCTTTGCACATAGACATTGTTTTCAGGATTAACTTTGCAACCGCAGATGCGAAAAGATACAGCTGAAAGCATTTCTAGAAAACTCACACGCTACAGGAAAAACACTCATTCATAAAACTCACTCGAACTGCACCCCATTATCCAGTTTTCAATTTGATAATGGTACGTACGACATTTTCCTTCCAACTACAAGGGGGAATTTTAAAACTTTCTCTCTTTTTAAAAATCAGCCACTTTGTTTTCATTCAGGGAAGAAAGATAACAATGGCCAGGAGGAGGGAAAAAGAATAGTGGCTACTTCCTAGAAGAAAGACAGCAGGAGCAATTTAAAATAAAAATAACTACAGATGCCTTAACTTTATAGTTTAAAAAAAATGAAAATTGCAAAAGCAATTTGTGGCAGGAAGCCTTTAAAATCTTCTAAGAATTGTTCTTATTTTGCATAAACCATGGCCAATCTTTAGAATAGTAAGTCCATTAAGCATAAGTATATCTGATTTAACTCTCTATTGTACGCAGAGGCCCCTCAATTACGAAACTGTTGAAGGATGAGTCTGACAGAGTCTCATCTAATTACAGGAGCAAATTACAAGTTCATAAACTTCATAAAGCATTCTAATATCTTTCCTTATTAAGGACTATTACTCCTCCAACCAGGAATATATATAATACTGTCGCATTTTGTCTAGTATTCATGGCATGTAATTGCCCTTTACTTTCAACAATGCACAAAACAGTAGAAAATAGCATTCACTTTTTTTAATTGATGGAATGCTTAAATTAGTATTAATCTGATTCTCACTTCCAAAAGATGATTTAATGTGAATGCAATCACTTGTATTTGCTTTCCAATTATCCATTATTTTGTCTTAATCTTACAGCGGTAAAGATGATATGAAGGGAAGTAAAATGGCTCAGGTCAAACAAGCGCGAAGTCGAAATTAGAACACAGCCAGCCTGAGAGGTATTTGTTTGTTCTTGTCTCTAAGTCAGAAAGAGAGATTAATAATGCAGTATCGGCTTTTCTGCAACTCTGGTGGTTTGCAAGCTAAACTGTCTTTAACAATATAAGTTACTGTACTTGATGACTTTGGTGATATATAATGCTAGTCCTGGTACTCCTTGAGCAAAAATTTAACACAGTGGAATATGTACTGTGTACAATGGTGATTCTGTGAGATAGCCCCAGGCCCCAGCCCCATTATTTCAGGGGGAGGAGGAGAGCAGTGATGCACACTAGAAAACGAGGCACAAAGCTCCATCAGTGATCTGCCTGCCCACCTCACCCAAGAACATTGTTTTCACTGAGCACAGATTTTCATGCTAAATGTAATTGGTCTTAAAGGAGAATTGTTTGGAGTTGTATTTTTCTTTACAACATCCCTGGCAGCCCTTGCCATGTGTCCACGTTATGACACTACCACCACTTTGGCTGACCTAAGATATAGCATATTCAAAGCACACACATGAAAAAACATCATTTAAAAATAGTAAAGACATTGTTTTCACTTCCTAGTGCTAACTCGATATATTAGTACCTAAAGATGTATTTTAAGAAACTGTCTTGTGCTACTATCATTTATGTGATACATAATAAAAAGTGGGTTTCCAGACTCTTTTTTCTCTTAGAATCAACAAGGCAGGTAAAGTTTAAGACATCAGAGCGAGGAGAAGGAGGAAAACAACACAAAACACAGTCTTTCTCATTTCCCTGGCTCAGGGAGGCAGCTGCTGCACCCTGCCAGAATTTGATTTGGCCTCAAGTTAAGGATGAGTTAGATCAAATCTCATCATCTCAATATCCCCTCTCTGATGTCATTCCACAATTCAGGTATCAAAGGTTCTCACCCATAAATCCTTTGAACACTCTAGACCCCACCCTCCCTACTACAATCAAACACAGATAGTTCCCCAGTTTATGTCAGGACTTCTGGTGTTATGGAAATTTGCCCTCACATTGACATAATTGGACCAACCCTACTGGTAATAAAATCTTCTTCACAATCATCTTCATTTTGTGCATATGCAGCTTTCAAATTATTGGAAAACGTTGAGCCTTTCATACATTAACCCACCAACGTAAGTCCATTGCCAGCTAGATGACTTTTTACTCATAGTGACTGTATTAGTCTAGGTGGACTAGAGAAACAAATTCAGAGACAACCATATGTGTATAAGAAAGAGCGTTCTATACAACAGCAATTGAATATTGAAAACACATCCCAGCCCAATCCCATCAAGTCTGTAAGTCTGGCATTAGCCAATATGTCTGACACTAGTCTACAAATCCCTGTTTATAATCATGCAACACAAGCAATGACATGAAATGAAGGCAGATCACAGGCCAGAGGGTGGGAAGTCTTGTAGATCCATTGGTAGTGTAAGTATCTCTGTGCTGGCTGTGGTCTCCATGTGACACTTCCATCTCCAGGGCCTTGGCTGACATCAGCCTGTCTCCTTGTGACTCATTGTCAGTACTGTCTTTCAGGAAAATGAGCCACTGTCCTACCTCCCGCAAGCTATTTATCTACAAGCACCACCAAATGAGGTCATCAATCTGTGATCTGATTGACAGGATAAACTCCACCCCTTCACTATTAATCCTCTCAGATTAACAACAAAATATATAACTGGCACAGTGACCCTGTTGGACTGATTAGAACTGCCCCACCCCCAGCCTGGGGTTGCCAAAACTGTCCTCATCTTTCTTTAGAGGAACTGCTGCTGAGTTTAAACCATCAACCCTTCAGGTGAATCGTCCAATGCTTAACCCATTTTGCTACCAGGACTATGTTTGCTTGCGCTAAAGGAAAACTAAATAAGAACTGCATGCTTCCTTACAACTCCTGAAAAGCAGAGGAACAAATCCCTTCACAACTCTGTGCCGCCATTTAACCACCTCCACCTTTTTGTTTCTGTTGGCGCAGAACTCACATACCATACAAGCTCAACAGCTTGATCATATTAAGGAAAGTCACTCAATCTCATTACAATAAATTGTTGAACATTTTCTTCTTTCTTGTAGTTATTGTTATTAGCTCCCATTTTCACCCACAACCTCTCCTTCTATGGAATTAGGTAAGAATTAATTCAGTTATTATATGTATAGATTTACTTATTCTTGACTTCACATACAGAAAAAATCATACAAAACAAAAGCAGGAAACAAGCAAGCAACAATAAAAACACATATCTAGTAGGTGGGCTTATCTGTTAGGATGGACCCAAGCATAGGGAGATGAGCAAGGGACTTCCAGTGTTGGGTTCTCTGCTAATGTTATCCACATCAGACTGGAGTGCAGCCAGGGGACTCCAGCCACTGACCGAGGATCAGAAATCAAAGCTATGGCACTGTGCACTGACTTACAGGGAGTAAAACGTACAAATGATGAAACACCTGCTTTTCCTGATATTAATAGCATCGAGGCTATGTTTATGTTACTAACCCAATTCCCCTTCTAAAACCTTGGGAGGTGTGATGGAGAGAAAGAGAAATTTAACTGTCTCCCCAGACTTGGTGATAACAGTAAATATCCCCATGCACAAAGCACATTCTTCAGCACTTGGGTGGCAATCATGCCAAATGTACTAGATCATAAAGGACTTTAGAATTCCATGGAGTTCCTGACATTCACACTTGGCTGATATCCCAAAGATTTGAGTTTCTGATGGACCCAGAGGTTCTTCAAAGGGAAAAAATAAAAAGGTCTGGTGATTTACTTCCAAGAAAATCATCCACGGAAAAGTCTACATAGCACAGATATTCTCTGACACAATATTTTAGCTGCCACAATTCAGCATTATGAATTGGTGGCCTTTAGGATTGCTGTGTCACCAAGATTCCATTGTTGCTGTGAGGCCGGCAAGTGACTGCAGTTGGGAATTTAAAAGAATCTTATGTTCCACAAGTGCATAGCCTATAAAATTAATATTTGTGTTTTCATGTATAAAACAAATAGGTATATATCATCCCAAATGATACTTCAACCAATATTCTGAGTACCAATAAGTGATGTTGATAACCCATGTGGCTCTTGCTTCAACGAATGTATAACCCTTCTGTGTGTAGATTTGCAGAGTATGCAGCAGGAAGTCTTAGCGAGATAATTGGCGGATTAACTTTATTGAATTTGTCCTTTTACAATCAATTAACACATGAGACCAATCTAAACAGCCAATAATTCTGCATTTGGCATCAACTCCAAGTATGGAATTTCTGTATTCCTCCATTCTGTGAACCACTGCTGTAGGAGGTTATACATTGGGCTGCTAACTGCAAGGTCGATGGTTGAAAACTACCAGCCACTTACAGTCGGGAGAACCATAAGGCTTTCTGCTTCCACAAAGTGTGATAGCCTCAGACATCCATACGGGCTGTGTTCCACTCAGCAATAAGGTTGCTGTGAGTTGGTAACATTCGATGGCAGTGAGTTTTTTTATCTGTTGTTTTGTTTTGTTTTGTTTTGTTTTTTGGGTATCACTGCCCTCTGGTGGTCATGGGAGCTACCCAGCCTTGCTCCTGGAGAGCTGCTGCTGGATTTGAACAGCCAAGCCCGTGGGCCGCAGTCCCGCACTCAACCGCACGCCACCGGGGCTTAGCCCATTTGTTTTTGTTGTTTGAATGACCACAAAAATTCTAGCTGTAGTTAAGACAGCTTTCTCTCATAATGGCATCTTGGTGACACAGCAATCCTAAAGGCCACCAACTCATAATGCTGAATTGTGGCAGCTAAAATTTATTTGTTGATGTTTTTCCTTAAGTCAACATATATTCATTGAGTACCACTATGTGCTGGATATTGTGATAAACTTAAGTACTAAGTAATAGAGAACCACTATTTACAAGAGGATATTAGTCTAGTAAATTTATTATTGTCACATTTCCCTGACTTAATAAACCTAAGCTATTAAATAGTTCATTCAGTAGTCATAACTTCTTTGTGAATTACTATCAAGCTTGAGCGCTGTATGGAGAAGGCAGGATAATGTGTCTGTGGTTTTGGCTTTGGTTTTTCTTCTTTTTTTTAATCATTTTACTTGGGGCCTCTTAAAACTCTTATCACAATCCATACAAATATCCATTGTGTCAAGTACATTTGTACTTTTGTTGTCATCATCACTTTCAAAGCATTTTTTTCTACTTGAAACCTTGGTGTCA
The DNA here is from genome assembly GCA_004026705.1 of Nesogale talazaci. Taxonomy (NCBI): domain Eukaryota; kingdom Metazoa; phylum Chordata; class Mammalia; order Afrosoricida; family Tenrecidae; genus Nesogale; species Nesogale talazaci. The sequence goes on along the minus strand of PVJH01000066.1, from coordinate 5,444 downwards.
GCTTCTCAATTTTTCTCCTCCCTTCCCCACCTTCCCTCCCTCATAAACCCTTGAAAATTTATAAATTATTGTTATCATTATTCTGTGTCTTGCAGTGACCGATGTCTCCCTTCACTAAGTTGCTTTTCTTTTTCAAAGCAGGCTATATTTCTTTCAGTGATCTGGTCTTCATCAGTCAGCTCAGAGTTGTTTATTTAAACAACACCCTGTATGAGGCCTGGTGGTGCAGTGGTTGTGTGTGGGACTGCGGCCCACAGGGTTCAAATCCAGCAGCAGCTCTCCAGGAACAAAGTTGGGCTTCCTACTCTTACCAGAGCAATGATGCAAAGAAAAAAAACCATAAATAAAAAAATAAAATAATGTGAGATAAAGACAGATCTTTTGCAGAATTATTATACTCCAAATATTAAGCAGACTATTTACCAGCATTTGTTATGGAAGTTAAGTTAGCTATTCTCTCTGAAACTCCCAAATATCTGAGAACTTGGTATTGTCTTACAACAGAGTTAACTCCCCTGCTGTTAGCATGATGACTTCTTTCCTTTGAAGCTTATGGGAGGGCTTCGAGAACCTTGGTCAAAGGCTCCTAATCTGATACCTGTTTATCTAGCTCCAGATGTCCAAGGTCTGGTCTTATCACTCCCCTCTCCACATAGTCACATAGCCATCCCTAAGACCACTCCTCTTATCATGATACAGTGGTTAAGACACCCCTTTCCTATGACGTATGTCCTTGCCTGTAATGAGGGACCTGGTTTGGCTCGAGAGAGTATATAGTGATGGGATATGGGTTAAAGAAAAAGCCTGCTTTGCTCCAGCCTGCCAGCTCCAGCCTACCTCCCTCTAGACTGATGTTGTCCTGTCTCCCTCTCCACACAGACAACCTAGCAGGATGGATGTGAGAATGTATTATGTAAGAACATATATGTAATTTCTAATGTTCTTTTCTCACTCTCTCATGAGCTCTATATCAAAGGTTCCTGACTCCGGAAAGGCAGGATAAAACCTCTTCACAACTTGAAAAAACTCCTTTAACTTCTTATTCGTTACTATTATATTTTGTTTTTACAGGAGGTGGCAAAGAGCAGAGTTATATTCCGACTCCTTACTCTTTGTTTGACCCATATCTCACTCAGACTAAAACTCACTTAAAAAAATTATCCCGATTCACCCTCACAGTCCGATGAGGCTACCACAACTGTTGCATGGGATATGACTCAAAAGAGACCTTCCATTGAACTGCCCCAAATTTGGGCGCCATTTATCAGGGGGTGATCAATCCTCTGATATACTCACAACAAGGGTTCAACAGGCAGTTGTGTAGCAATAATTATTATTTATTATAACACCGATATAGAGATCATGAGATAGAGAGAGAAAAGAACATTAGAAGTTACATATATATCCTTTCATAATACATTCTCACCTCTGTCCCACTAGATGGTCTGCGTGGAGAGGGAGACAGGATGGTAGCAGCCTGGAGGGAGGCAGGCTGGAGCAAAGCAGGCTTTTCTTCTAACTCCTGTCTCATCCCTATAATAAATAATAATTATCACTACACAACTGGCTGTTGAACCCTTACTATGAGTATATCTGAGGATTGATCACCCCCTGATAAAACAACCCCTGCGATTGTGTCACTTTGAACCTCAAAGTTTGGAGTACAATAATTCATAATAATTTTTGAAAACAGCTACTATACATTGGGGATTTCACATGTGATGGATGTTTTATGTATATTTTATCATTTGATGAAAATTAAAGTGCTATGTGAGATCAGGGTTAATATTACTGTGTGACTGAAATGGCCTAGTGAGCTATTCTCTCCACCCACTGCCTTCAAGACAACTCCCGATAAAGAGTTCAGTGACTGTGACAATTCTCCATTTTCTGAGGTATTGCAATCCCAGCTTCTACACTTATGGTTATAGTTTCATTCAGGATGGAGTTGTCTGTTATGCTAACAAGGCAGGGCGCATTTTAGTCCCCACCTATGACTCAATTCACTACCCTTTGTTTCCTTGGTGGTGTGGTCTGAACTAATTTAGCTTTTAAACTGTTCCTTAATAGACAAACTGGTAGCTGACTGCTTAATAGCCTGGAATATATATATATACATACATACATACATACATACATATATATAGAGAGAGAGAGATGCCCCAAATGTTGGCAAGTTGTCATCTTCATTGTCCATTCTCCTTCATTAAGCATGAGCAAAAGACCAGTATTGATTCACTCAATGAGAGACACCAATAAGAAGAGAGAACCACTATCCCAGGAACAGGGAGCCACAACGACCTGCTCTGGTCAGCTTTGGTAAAGCTCAGGATCCTGCGGCTGCCTGACTTCTAGTTCTTGGGACTTAAAACAGCAACCTCCAATCTCAATGGATTTACCAGCTTCAGAATCATGTGAATCCACACCCTATTGATGTGAAAGGAGAAAACAGAAGAAAATTTGGTTATCTGGGACCTCTATAACCTCATCCTTCTAAAATAAATTGTCTTTTTTAGAGTACTTACATTATACTTTACCAGTAAAGTGCCAGTTTGCATCTATGGTCTCTAAATTGACAATAATGTCTACTTTCACTCTCAAAATGTACCAGTCAAACAATAAATTGTTATTTTACCCACAAAGGAGTGACTTTGACTTTAATAAATTCAATATAGCACAAAATTTTATAAGGAACCCTGGTTGCTGAGTGAGTTACTCACTGGGATGCTAAGCACACAGTCAGCAGTTCAAATCTACCAATTGCTCTGAGGAAGAAACCTGAGGCATTCGACACTTGTTTACAGACTTGTAAATCCACAGGGGCAGTTGTACTACTTTCCTCTACAGAGATGCTGTAAGTTGGAATGAACTTAACACCCGCAGGTTTGAAGGTAGACAAGCAGCCATCTAGCTCAGAAGCAACAAAGCCCACATGGAAGAAGCACACCAGCCTGTGTGATCATAAGGTGTCGAAGGGATCAGGGATCAGCTATCAAAGAATAAAAAAATCAACTCATTGTGAATGAGGGGGAGTGCGGAGTGGGTACCCAAAGTGCATCTATTGGCAACTGGACACCCCCTTACAGAAGGGTCACAGGGAAAAGACGAGTTAGTCAGGGTGCAGTGTAGCAACGTTGAAACATACAACTTTCCTCTAGGCCTTAAACGCTTCCTTCTACTCCCACCCCCCACTATCATGGTTCTAATTCTACCTTACAAATCTGGCTAGACCAGAAGATGTACACTGGTACATATAGGAATTCGAAACACAGGGAATTCAAAATAGATGAATTCCTCAGGACCAGTGGTGAGAGTGGCAATACTGGGAGGGTGGAGGGAAGATGGGGTTGAAAGGAGAAACCTATTATAATAATCGACATATAACCCCCTCCCTGTGGGACAGAAAAGTGGTTGAAGGGAGATGTCAGACAGTGTAAAACATGACAAAATAATAATAATTTATAAACGCTCAAGAGTTCATGAGGGAAGGGATTACTGGGAAGGAGGGGAAAAATGAGGAGCTGATACCAAGGACTTAAAGTGGAAAGAAAATGTTTTGAGAATGATGAGGGCATCGGATGTAGAAATGTGCTTGACACAATGGATGGATGTATGATTTGGATTAAGAGTTGTACAAACCCCCAATAAAATGATTTTAAGATGATTTTATAATGACTTCAGGGTAGTCTTACAAAGGCTTTGCAAAGATCTATACAAAGAAAGAATACTACTGTCTATTTGAGTGTCTAAGTATGTCCATTGAGGAAAGGAATGAATCCTATTATTGTTTCTAATAAATTCCATTTCCAAGCAATGTGTCCGCCATGCAGTGTGTGGAGAAGAGAGCTTCAAAGGAGCACTCTGTAGCAATGGAAACAGTCTAGAAGACCTCCAGGAGCGGTCTTCTAGGAGAATAGGTAGGCACAGTGGAATTACTGGTTCGTGGTCAGAAGGTCTTAAATGTGTTTTTCTATGGCATACAAATCAATATTAAAAATTCTGGGGCTGAGCCCTGGTGGCGTAAGTGGTTGAGTGCGGAACTGCAGCCCGCGGGCTCGGCAGTTCAAATCCAGCGGCGGCTCTCAGGAGCGGCACTGGGGAGCGCCACGACCACCAGAGGCAGTGATGCCCCACCCCCCCTTGCAAAAAAAAAAATTCTGTACCTAGATAAACACTCAGCATAAATAATTTTATAAAACTAAATATTATCTTCCAAATGTTTTTCATAATTAATTTGAAAGCTCCGGTTCTGTTCTAGTTTTTCCTTTGCTGTTGTGGATCAGGGTTTAGCAATCGCTGGTGAGAATTTATGAAGGCCTGCCTGCTTCAGACTTGAGAAAAATAATCAGGTTGAGTTCCATTGCTGAACACAAAATAAGAAGAATGAAAGGTGAATACAAGAGGCAAAGCTGAAGGCAACACAGAAGTACTTACAAATGAGTGATTTAGCACCCAGTGGAGGAGAGCAAATCCTTCGTGCTACTGAATTTCACAACATTTGTGTGCACACTCTTTTCTTTTGCATGATACTTCAGAAACACCTGGATGAGGATTTGGGTATTACATGGCTCAGTTGCTTTCCAGGCTTGCTCACTTAACCCAGTGCACTTACAACGATCAACACAAATCCATGACAGCAGCAGTCTCAAAAACAGGCTTTTGAGATCATCAGTGAACTGCCATTATTCCATTACCAACCCAATAGCAACCTTCTCATCAGACAACAATTGTTAGAATTTTATTATTACCAATTCGCAACAAGTATTGATTTATAGTCTGATAAAGGAAAATTCCAGTTTGAGGAAACTTTACTGCTAAAAAAAATTATCTGAATAATCTAGAATTATCTCAGAAGACATCATCTTGTTATTTTTTTCATTTCTGAATCTTGTGTAAGCCCCAGGATCTTAGTGTAGCCAGTGAGGGCAAGAAGACTCTGTGTATATGCTATGAAATGGACAGATTTTGAATCTGTGTCCTTCTAAAGATTACAACTTTATTGAAAATTATTATTTTCCCAAATATTGTAGATATAGGGTAATAAAATTAAATATATAGACCAGGTTTACCAAATGAAGATGTCCTGAAGTAAATAGTAAAATTGATAAGTGGGGTATTTATTACTGATTGAGAATGAATGATCTGTAACCTACCCACAAAATTATGGTGGGAGTTAATTTTAAAACATAGTTTATCATGATTCCTAATCACTCATTACAAAGACTCATCTAATGCATAACTTAAGGTCCCTGTACTTAGAATGGCAAACTCCTCATAAGCGCACCTTCTCTACCTAAGCTTCATACTTGTAAACCATCGAAGTGCCCCTCATGATGATAAGCTTTTGATTAGTCCTTTCAATTAGTGTTTATTTTCTTAAATAGAATACTCACAACAGTTTCAAAGTGCTGAATTGCTTTTAATTGCTGGCTTTAAATTAAAAG
>PVJH01000065.1:392439-538716 GCA_004026705.1 Nesogale talazaci | reverse complement strand
AGTGGTTGTAGAGGCAACTCATCGCTGGCACAGGTCCCCTCGTGGCCTCTCCAGCTTCAGAGGTCTGGCTCCATTAGGGCAAAGCTGTGTGGCTTCTGCTCTGGCTCCTTCAGCTTCTCAGATGCTGCCATCTTGTCTTGTCTGTGATTAATCATCTCTGAGACTCACTCCCAAAAACTGGGGAAGATAGTTTCTCATCTTCACGGGGAAATATTGCGAGATTTCCCAGAAGTCTCAGGAAAAAGTCATGCCCACACAGAGGCCTCATTGGCTACTCAATGGCTATCTCCAGATTAACAGGCTAGACTCCACCCCTACATTTCAATCATAAAATTAACATAAGCACATGACTGCCCCAATATTCTATAGGAAAAATATTGACTGTTGCATGAAGCATCAAAACATACAGATAGTACATAGAATCACTGTATCAAAAAGATTTAGTGTATAATCTAATATTTCAAAAGGTACCATCTGAGCAAGAATCAATGGTGCTGAAGGAAAACGTGAATGTTACACTGAAAGCATTTGCCAAAAACAAGGCTCCAGGAAATGATGGAATACCCATTGAAATATTTCAGCAAATGATCAAGCCCTGGAAGCACTCATTCCTCTATGCCAGAAAAAATGGAAGACATTGGACAAACTGACTTATAAGATCTCCATATTTGCACCCATACTCCTTTCTGCCAAAAAAACATGATTCAATAGAATGTTCAAATTATACAACAGTATAATTGATATCACATGCCAGTAAACTTTTGCTGGAAATCATCCAGCAATGGCTGCAGCAGTCCATGGACAGGGAGCTGCTGCCAGAGATTCAGGCCAGATTCAGAAGAGGAAATAGAATAAGAGATATCATTGCTAATGCTAGAATTATCTTGGCTCAAAGCACAGAATACCGGAAAGGTGTGTACTTGTGTTTCATTGACCATGCAAATGTATTTAACTGAGTGGATTATAAAAAAACTATAGAAAGTCTTGAGAAAAATGGGAATCCAGGTTCATGTGTGCATGAGAAAACTGTGTGGAACAGCTGTGTGAACAGGACAAGGGACGATTGCATGGTTTAAAATCAGAAAAAGTACGCTCAGAGATGGTGTCCTCTCACCATATTTTTTCAGACTGTAGACTGAGCAAATAATCCAAGAATTAATTATATGAAGAAGAATCTGTCATCAAGAATGTCAGAAGGCTAAATAACAACCTACAATACAAAAATCACACCTTGTTCCTTGCTGAAAGTGAGGAGCACGTGAACCACTTACTGATGAAGATTAAGGATTCAGGCCTTCAATAGAAGGATTACAACTCACTAGAAAGGAAATCCATATCCTCACACCTAGATCAATAGGTAAGAAGAGAAATGATGAAGTTGCCAAAATCTTTTATCTTGCTTTGACCTATTATCTGTGTCCAGGGAAGCAACAGCCAAGAGGTCAAAGGATTTATTGCGTTGGGTAAATCAGTTGCTATAGTAACCCATTTGAAAGCAAAGAGCCAGTTTGAGGAATGTCAAGTGGTACACCTGGCCCAAGCCATGGGTTTTCAGTTGCCTCATAAGCATATGAAAATTGAATATTGTATAAGGGAGACCAGAGGAAAACTGATACATTAGGCTTATGTTCCTAGTCAAGAATATTGAAAGCTCTTTGAAAATTAGAATCTGGAACTTCTTTTTCATTGCTATTGTATATCTATAGACTTTTCATGTATATGAAAATCAATATTATATTTTGAGAGCTATTTGTTGAAGAGTGATGAAGGAAAGACATCACATGAATAAGTGAAGGTAATTTCTAGCACAGTTTTATCTGTATTGTCACAGCACATTTTGTGGGAAACTCAGTTGAACACTGCCCAGATGACCACATAAGGGACACTCAGCATTATCATCTTTCTTCCTTAAAGTGTGCAGACATTCGTCTTACCTCTGAGTATAATCTTGCACACCACAGTGTTCCTCTGTATCCCATTTATTCTTTACCAGTATCTTCCTAGTACTTACCACTCCCCACCCTTCTCCTACATCCCTCCTTCCCAGGTACCATGGCTCTTGATATGCAATCTGGCTGAGACAGTCTTAAGACTTGTCTATCTCACTTTTGAAAAAAGATGACTACAGGTGTACTCTTTACACTTGAAATTGGTGAAAGTCTGGTAGGCACGGGTGAGAGCACATATGAATGAATCAGAGACTGAACCTCATTAACAGATAACTCTAATGAACGAAGGTTGTGCCAATGCTCATGCGGTGTTGGGTGATCAACCTGCTATCTTGCCTTTCTATCATGTGTCTTGAAGTTACACGGGGTATCTTGTCTTGAGTGCTCCCTACATCTGAGGATTCATCAGTGTTAGTCTCGGCAGTGGAAAGCACAGAGAAGGCTAACAACTCCATCATGATGCCTAACCAGAAGGAGTAACTTCTTACCTAATTCATTGATTACTACTTACCTGGGGGTACAGACTACACTCATGGAATAGCTTCTTCTTGATTAATAGCTACTGCTTTTCCTAAGCTGCCTGCATTCGTATGTTATTATTAAGCACAGGAAAAGAATGTCGTTTCTAAATCATCAGTCTGAGGAAACAAGTTCAAGCAGACCAGTCAGGAACTCACAAAGTAGAACTTCTAAAAAAGAGATTTTGACAGAAAGTAAAGATATAAAAATACATTTTCAAAACAGGAAATGTATGATAAGAAAACTTTTCAACTTTAAAAAGCAATATTGAAAAGATAAAATGGGGGGCTGAGCCCCGGTGGTGTAGTGGTTGTGCACGGGACTGCGGCCCACTGGGATGGAGGTTCAATTCCAGCAGTGGGGCTGGGCCTCCTACTCCCACCACCAGAGAGCAGTGATGCCCCCCCCCCCAAAAAAAAAGATAAAATGGTTCAGAGCTAATAATTATAAGCAAGTATTATCCTGAAAGTATACTTAAAGAGGGGGCTGGGTGGAGGATAAAATACTTCCAGTTAGACCCTGGAGAAATCCTGAACAATAAAGAGGAAGACAAAAAATCTTGCCAGTTCCAAGGAAGTAAGAAGAAATTCATTTTGGGGAGAAAACCAGCTTGATATTAGATGTATCATTTGAAATTTTGGAAACCAGAGCTTTAGCTTATTCTTTTTATACTCTTGAAATAGATGGGCATTTTCCCAAATATCACTCATTGAACAGATAAAACTATTGGCAGAAAATTTAATACTCTCAAGTCCATATCATGAAGAAACTGAAACTGAAGAACTTACAAAGAAACTATTTAACGAAGTGGAAAATTTGTATGTCTATTTTTACATGATATTTTAGAATATATTTCTTTATGTATTTATAATATTGGTTTTTAAAATAGAAGATGAGAAATAAAAAGAAAATATATATATATCAGATGAGGAAGAGAAAATGAAAAAGTGTGAAGTGTTATAAAATGTTATGATTATCTCATTATGGAAACAGATGTAGAAAAAGTAAATTTTGATTTTCCTATAGGGTAGACAAATTTGAGTGTAATGGGAAATGGGAAAAAGAATATTGTCATAGGTGGAAAGGAGATGTTAAAGAGAATTATCCAAGTTCATAAAAGGAGATATTATTCACATCAGATGAGGCTAGCTCTCATGGTAGAGTGGGTTACTCGTTAGGCTAGCTACAAGGTTGGCAGTTCGAAAAGACCAGTTGCTTCTCGGGATAAACAGGAGGCTCTTTATTGCGGTAAAAAATTATTGTTTCAGAAACTCAAAGGGGAAATTCTATTTGGGGTCATTATGATGAGTTCAAATTAGTGCAGCAGTATGTTTCTGTTTTCATTTTTATCTTGTAGAGATATAAAGTCTCATAATTCCATAATTCACTTTATAATCATAAGCCAGATTTAAAGCAAAGCTCAATGCTGATTATTTTTAAATGGAAATATGTATCAATTTCAATAGTATAGAAGCAGATAATCTTTACAAAATATTAGCAAATAGAGTTCAGGGTTCTAGCAAAAGTAGAGATCATGTAACAAAAAATGTTAATTTCAAGACAGAGATCACGATATAATAGGAAACAGTGAAAAAAATTATTAAATGGACAATGATAAGAGACAAAATACTAAAATTGTACCAACATGCACTCAGTAGGAATAGTATAAAAATAAAACTTTCTAATAAAATTGTGTTAAATAGAAAAAAATTGCTGAATATGCTAATTATTTAAAACCTAACTCAACCCCCCTCCCCATGAGAAGAGTTAAATTTTAGAACATTCCCATGAAACAGGGAGAAGACAGAAATGTAGGCTATCATGGTTGTTATTCATCAATATTTTGAAGTACTAAATGATTTAACACAAGATAGACTAATCAGTTAATGTTTAAAAATCCTTATTTTACTAGTCCTATCTTCAGAAAATCTATTAAATAAAATATGGTTTATTACAATTTACTAGAAATAGTTTTGAAATATGTTAAGTGACTCATATAATTTAAAAATTAATTTTCAATTGTAATAGCCATAAATTATTTTAAATAAGTTAAAAAGAAAATGAGAAAAAAGGAAAAAGATACTCTCAGAGATAATAGCAAGGCAGCTGAAATGATAATCATTTCAGATAAACTATATAGAGTGCTTCAAAATGTAGAACTAAAGTTGCATCCCATATCACTGCACACATCAACATATAAGGACACGAGTACAAGGATACATGCTTCCTTTTTATTAAAACACAAATAAAATGGAAACAGCATGAAGATTCTTTAGTTCAGGTCATAGCAGTCATTAAAAATCATAAAAGAAAAAGTAGAAGCTATATCTTGGTATATTTCTAAATGAGAAAAACAACACGTGCAGAAAATTATTATTAAAGCAAGAAGAATATTTTATTTTTGCCAAAGAAAATTATTAGACAGTCCTATTGATGAATATGTGTCCTTGTTTCTGAGGATACAATCAAAGGAAAGCTATGAGAGGAAAAACAAAAGAACACTTTGTGGCAACACTGGCTCATTGGTTAGGAGAAAGTAAAGGGGATTGATAAAATAGAAGAACAAGAAAAGGAGAATCCAAGTTTCCAAAAACTGAATGCGGCATACAATTTATACAAAAGCACATTGTGTGCACATCTGCATCCTTGACACTTATTCATTAGCATGTGCATTAAACAATATTTAAAAATATGAAGATAACCTCAAAATATGGAGAATTGCTCACCGTTATCATTTACTATTTTCTCTTCTTGTTACATGTCCCTGAGCCAGTTCCCAACCCATAACAACCCATGAACTAGAGAAATAAGCACTGCCTGGTTCGACACCACCCTCACAATTCTTATGTTTGAGTACCTTGTTGCTGTCAGTCCATCTGGTTGAGGACCTGCCTCCTTTTTTGCTGCCCTTCAGCTTTACCAAACATGATGTCCTTCTCCAGGGACTGGTCTGTCCTGACAATCTGACCAAAGGGTGTAAGGCTATGTGCACCATCCTTGCCCCTCAGGAGTAGTCTTGCAATATTTCTTCCAAGAAAGATTGGTTAGTCCTTTAAGAGTCCTCAGTACTTTTTCTATTAAGTGTTACTAATTTTTATTGCTATAAAATAAGCTGGTTTCATTAATCATAAATGAATGAATGAGTAGTAGTCTCTGACTAATTGCAAAACAAGCTAGGCATAGATTATCAATAAATTAATAACATACAGTTCTTTTTTCATTTGAATTGACACATTCATTGACTTATGGAGCTTGTGAGGACTATTGTAAACACTGTGGATTGTTAGAAGAACTTACAAAGGACATCCAGAATATTCTTTAGAAGCAAGAATGCTGAGTCTTTGTCTCACGTACTTTGGTATGTGATCAGGACAGGTCAATTCTTGAAAGCGAACATCATGCTTGTTAAAGTAGAGGGACATTGAAAAAGAGGAAGACCATCAACAAATAGATTGACACCATAATGGCAAAAATAGGCCATAACATAATTGTGATTATGGCACATGACTATGCAGTGTTTTGTTCAGCCACACACTGGGTCACCCTGAGCCATTACAGACTCAATGACTCCTAACCACAACGACAGGGTTTGTTCCTAAGGATGAATTTGCTATATTGTGATTCAAGTGTATGCTGCTCCCACAATATTTTTCTTCTTCATGACCATAAATTTTGCTCTAATAATAGATGAAATTCTTATGACATTAAGAATTAAAGTTATTAAGAATTAAAGTTATTAAAGTTAAAGTTATGACATTAAATGGGGAATCAAAAGGGATTCTTTGACAAGATTTTCTTATTTAGAAAGATGCTTGTTATTTTTGTGAATAATTTTCATGTTTCTTTCATATAGCTGTTCAATTGGGATTAATAAAATGAAAACATTTTATTTCTTAGTCATTATTTAATAGTGCATGTAATATATTCAGGTTACAAACTCTTCTCATATGTTCATGATTTCTTTGGGATAGGAGCAATTTATGCATAATTCCTATAACCTCTAGTAAGAAAATGGCTTTTTCTAAGGAAGGATATGATAATCATATTTGTTCTATGCCAATCATCTTACAAATCAATGACATTGTACTATTTGTACTATTCAAACAAACCATCTGTTATTTATGAAGAACTGAAGAAAAAACCCAGGTATGTAACCTTTTAGTTTTAGCATTTTTTAATATATCTCATCCGGAAAACCAAACAATTTCATTTGCAGGTATAGCTGTGTTGGACATTTCCATCCCCCTTGGAGAGGAATATAAATAAATGCTTCCAGGATTTTCACTGGGTATTATTTATATGCCCATTGGATACCATCTATGGAATTTTAGCCTCAGTCAACTACTTCCTAAGACATTTAGATAGTGTTATAATTATATTTTTACAAGATTTAATGTGGCACCAATCTTAGGTTAAATGGTGTCAATTTTAACTCAGCTGTTGAAGATACAGCCCAATATTTCTTTTTAGGCTAGTAATCAAGAAACATATGGAACTATTGAATATGGTTATTATCTTTCAGAAGTTATGTGACTTCCTTTTGCCTGCTAACAATTCAATGTTATAGATATGGTTCCTTCCATTATTGTTGGTAGGGCTACTTTGTAGCATTGGCAATTACATGATGTATATAATCCTATTCTGGCTACTAAAATGATGTCAAACAACTAAAGGAACATATTTACCCAACATCAACATATTTACCCAAATCCTGGATATTTAACATTTGCACCTGATAAGTCAAGATCAGCATATCCATGGGGATCTCCTGTGTTTTAAATGTAGCATGACATTGGAAAATCAGACTGTCAAAATACTCAGAGTTCTGTTTATCTCCTTTTTGAGTGAATCGTATCTCAGTTTCACAAGGGTCTATCTATTAGCTTGATTTCATGCTACTCAAAGTTGCTAGGTTGGAGGTCTCTCCTATTTGTCAATTCTGATCTTATCAAATGGATATGTTAATTGCAACTTTCTCTTATGTAAATTATTGTTCCAAGGAAACCATGAATTGCTTGTTAGCCTGGGTTGACTAGAGAAATAAATTAATAGATACTCGTATGTGTATAAGAGGTAGCTTTATATCAAGAAGCAATTATGCATCAATAAAACATCTCAGCCCAGTCCAGATCAAGTCCACGAGTTCAATATTAGCCCGAAAGTTCGATATTCACCCATGAATTCCTCTTGAGACTCACAGGACACATGCAGTGACACTGAATGCAGGAAGATCACAGAGCTTGGGTGGAAAGTCTTGTGGGCCCATGGTAGTAGAAGCATCTCACCACTATCAGGGTCTCCACATGCTTCCTCAAGCTCCAGAAGTCTAAGGTAGCTCCATGTGTCTTGTCAGCAGGAATATCTTACAGGGAGTGAATCTGTGTCCTGCCTCTAGCAAGCTATTTATTTGCTTACCATCTCTAAAAGAGGTCATCAAGTTGCAAGCTGAATGACAGGCTAAAGGCTGCCTCTTCACTCTTAACAGTCTCAAGTTGACACCAGATAATATAACTACACCAAACTGGGATACAATAGCCATTTATTAATTTGTATTTTGGTCCATAAAACAAGTGCATTGGAATTATCAAATTCATCCATAATCATTTGCTTAACACAATCAATTACTTGAATACATAAACTATGAATCATTTAGGAACAAATCAGAATTTGTTTATTTTTACTTACACTGAAGTTTATTGCTATCAATTTAGATTAAATATGTGTATCCACTAATTGTTTTTTTTTATTTTAGCTCTAACCAGTAGTGTTTATTAAAATTTTCAAAATGTTGTTGAGCTAGGCCATCTATAGAAGTACTGGTGGCTTAGTGGGTGAAGCTTCAGACTACTAACCACAGGGTAGCAGTTGGAGCCCTCCAAACCCTCAATGGGAGAAACAATAGACTGACTTCTCCCACACATAGTGACAGTCTTGGACACCTTACGGAGCAATTCTACTTTGTTTATAGACTCACTATTAGTTACAATTGACTAGATTGTTCTGTGTTGGTCTTGTAGGCTTAGGAACATTTGTTAGGTTAAGAATTTTTGAGTTCTAGGTCTAATTTGTCACTTCCTCATGAGATAGAATAAAGCAAAGGCTTGACTGTTGAGAATGGCCGTAGTAGTTTTATCTGGTGATATTGAGCTTCTCCATTGCCTTTTCCAGTGAATTTCATCTGGAGAGATCCTTGTGTATAATACTGGATATGTTGTGGGAAAACAGTATGTACAATGAGAAAGATTTTCAAATTTCTATCACATAATCTTAAATTTCATTTCTATCGCTGAAGCCTTATTTTCCAACTACTGATCCTCCTTTCTTTCCAACTTTCATATGTCAACCACCAGTAATTATCAATATCTCCTGATTGCATGTTTGATCTATTTCAGACCGAAGAAGAGGAAAGAATTCCTATGTATGTTCTTTACTGGCTTTCGTGTTTGGGGTGTGAATAATTGTTCTTGTGGGCATATGACTATTACCTTATCGTAGATATACTGTCCTTAAAAATGAATATGATCTCTTTGCAATTTCTTTGCAATTTTTCATTCCTGGTGGAGTAAACTCTATGGTTGTTGGATTCAATATAGTCATCACCAGCTCATTTCAGATCACTAATTCTTAGGGCATTGATGTTTATGGGTTCTATTTAACTTTTGAATGACTAACAACTTTCTTAAACTTGTATTTTATACTGAGTATTAATGGATATTTGTAACTGTTTTTTTTTTTCCTTTTGAGTCATTCCTCTTTAGCTACTGAAGGTCCTGAATGTTTCACTCTATGCTTGTCATTAAGGTGACTCAACCTTGAGAAGTTGTCATTTTAGTGCCTACAACTGGGGGAGTTCATGTTCTGTTTCATGTCTGACAACATTCTGTTGCTATTCGTAAGGTATTTTATCAGCCAATGCTTCAGAATTATACAGGCTATCTCTTCTGTGTAATCTGTTTTTAGTCTGGAAGCTCCACTAAAACCTGGAGATCTGTGTACCTTGATAATATTTGTAATACTAGTGGTATATTTTCAAGTATGACAGCAATGGGGAAGCACTATTCTATGCTAAGAAGTTTAGAAGGCAGCTGCCTTGTCAATAAACTAGAAGAGAACAATTGTTGTGTCCACTTCTAAGAATATGGAACGTATCATATTAACCATTACTATCATGTACAAATAAAGTATTACTTGAAGATTAAAATTGGATGTCATAGTGCATGGACAAGGAAACTACCAGAAATTTAAGTGAACCCAGAAGAGGTCATGAAACAACATATCCATGCTGACATCAAATGAATCTTGACAGAAAACAAAGAACACCAGAAAGATATCTATCATAAGTCATATACTAGAGCTTAATTTCTGAGCAACCCAGTTTGTGTAAAGCTATAGATGGCAGTTATAGCTCAAAGTCCATTTGCAAAGGCCCCACATGGAGTAGGCTTTCATTGAATTCTTTCTGATCATTAAGAAAAGATATAGATAATCCTGTCCAAAGGCAGACTACTTCAAAAATTAGATTACCTTCACCCCTCTCAAGTCAGCTCATGAATGGGCTATCTCTCTCTTAAGGGGTGACCCAAGAGTGTCATTGATAGAAGTCAAAGTACTGATGACTGTACAGTGGGGTCACATAGTCATGAGTCATGTTTTGAATGGACTCTGGACCAATTTTGTAAGACCTTCTAGGTAACATAATATATGTTTTCCAATCATAGTCCTGTTCTTGTTTCTATAGTCCAACCTGACATTGTGGTGTATTCTCCAATAATGCTTTCATGACACTTTTCTTTGTCCTTCCATGCCTTTCTAAATAGTTTGAATCTCAACAAACCCTTGTACACCATTTTAACCTACTGCCAAGGGTCTTCCTTATTCAGGTGATGTATCTGAAGCCTTGTCTATTTTGAGACATAAATGTTTTCTTTAAATTACATTTAAATGTTCATTTAGCCTAAAGCATCAAATAACCTGAGATCCTGAGCTCTTTGAAGAAGAATCTACCAATAGGATCAGAGACAGGCTCATTAGCAATCTGTGATATGCAGGTGACCTAACCTTGCTACGAAAAGCTAAGAACTTTAAGCACTTTCTCATAAAAGAAATGCAACTAATTCTCAGGTTTTGTATTATTATCTGTATTTGAATTTCAGGCTAGATCACGCTAGAGAGAAAGTAACTGGGTAGGAATTTTCTAAGGCGATGGCAGGGGATGTTGGGTGGCAGAAGGATGGGAACCTAACAACAATGAATATGAGAAGAAAGCATTCTGAAATTGATTTGTTGATGATTGTACATCTCTTCTAAATATGATTGAATGATTAACTTGTATGATATATAAATTGTACACAATATTGCTAAGTACTATAGAAAATATAAAACCTATAAATTGTGACCTTCACCGTTTATTTTTTATTGTTTTATATTAGATTTGCAGGTTTTCTTTTTCCTCTCCGGCCATTGATACTACCTTAATACTTTCCCAAACCGGCCAGTACACTTATTTTTAAAATAGGACTTCAAACAGTATAAGCTGTTGAAAAGTCTAAGGTTCAAAAATGCAATTAATACACTTTTCTTAAAAAGAAAATAATTGCAATTCAGTGAAAATATAACTCAAATCATCACAAATAAACCTATAACAAGCATTATTAAAGTATTAAGGATTTCATTTTGCTTTCATTTAAAATCAGTAGTCATGAACACATCTGTCTAGAATTAAAATGATATATGGCATCAGGCAAAACTTCTGGACATGAGTGATTTAAATTGCTAACGAGGAAAGATGCCACTTTAAAACTAAGGTGGCCCTGAACCAAGACATGGTCTTCTCAGACACTTTATAATGCATGTAAAAGTTGGAGAATGAAAAAGGTACAATAGACAGTAATTGATGTATTTCAATTGGGATATTAGAGAATAATATTGAAAATGTCATGGGCTAACAGAAGAACTATCTAGTAGCTATGCCATGGAGGCTGTACAGCCATAATGCTTCATAGAGACAACTAGGATGATCAGAATCATTGAAAGTGTTTTGGACATATAAGAAGTGAACATGATCCCTGAAGTGCTTTATCATACTTGCTGGATGGTCATTGACACAGCGGTTGCAATATGAACTCAGACAGAACAAAAACTGTAAGGATAGTGCAGGACTGGTTCATTTAAAGTGTTGTTGTAATTGTGGTTATGGTGAGTTATAGATGATTTAAAAGTATATAACAAAAATAACATCAGGTATAACATTTTCATTGTATGTTAAAATCTACTAGAATTCAATGCTGAACAATAACAAAATTAGATAGCTCGTGGGCAACAGAAATAAATTTTTGTGTTTCTACAAGTTTGCGGTATTTAACAATATCACTGTATCACCTTTAATACAGTCTGATAGTCTTTTAGAATAACAGAAAGTACTGCATGTAAGTGGTGTAGATATTGGAATGATATGCACATAGGAATGAAAGGCAGCAATCCATAGTCTGTGAAGTTGAGTATTTGTTTTTGTTAAGCTTTAAGTGATAAGGGAAGCAACCATTTGTTCCTTCAGTTTGCCTTGATAAAGCTGCAAAGTCATTCAAAAGTAGGAAGCAATGCTCTGGTGAAGCTTCTTGTGAGGTGCCATCGAGCGAGTTCGAACCCACAGTGAGTCAGTTCAGGTGGACAAGAGAAACAAATTCATAGACACGCATGTGCATGTAAGAAAGAGTTTATATACAAGAGGAATGGAACATTGAGAAAGCATCCCAACCCAGTCCGGTCAAGCCCACATGTCTGATATTAGCCCATATGTCTGATACCAGTCTATACAGTCTTCTTCAGATTCACATGCAATGATGCCAGGAAAATCACTGGCCAGTGGGTGCAGAGGATTGACAAGGTAGACTCCAACCTACAATGCCAATCTTGAAATTGACACAAGAGTGCATGACTGCCACACACAGTGATCCAATACACAATAGAAGAAGACATTGTATGATCCCGGTCTTGTGCCATCTTCACAATTGTTCCCCTGCCACGTGTCATCCAGCTCACCAAGAGTCTTCCTCTTTGTCCCTCCCTTCAATTTTACCAAATATGATAGCCTTCTCCAAGGACTCACCCTCCTGACAATATTCTCAACATATGTTAGTCATAGTCTTGCCATCTTGGCCCCTCAGAAACACTTAGCCTTATCTACCAATACAGACCAGTTTGTCCTTTTAGCAGTCCCTAATATCAATATTCTTCTGCAGCACTAAATTTCAAATGTATCTGTTCTTTTCTTGGTCTTCCTTATTCAACGTCTAGTTGAGATGATCATGGCTTAGGTCAGGTGCACATTCATCATCAAAGTAATGTCCTTGTAGTTTAATACTTTAAAAGGTCTTGTGCACCAGATTTACCTAATTCCATACATCTTTTGATCTCTTGACCGTTGTTTCCCTAAGCATTGATTATGGACAGAAGGAAGTTGAAATCCTTGATAACATCAAATGTTTCTCCAGTTATTTTATTGTTATTGGTTCCAATATCATATTGCTGTTGGTACAATAGTGAAGACGATGATCATCCTTATATTGTACTTCAGACTAAAGTCCACATAGATTTAGTATGGATTGAAGGCTGCAGTACTTGATTTTTATTAACAAGGATATAAGTACCCCTTATTCACAGCAAGCAAGGTTGTGTCAGCTTCTCTGCTGATTCGCTCAGAATATAGATTGTGTGGTGACAGGGTGGAAGGCTGACCTACACCTTTCCTGCTTTTAAACAATGCAGTCTGCCCTTTTGTTCTCTTCTCATAATTGCCTCTTGATCCATGTACAAGTTTCCCATAAACACAATGAAGTGTTCTGGAATATCCATCCTTTTCAAGGTTATCACAGTTTCTTATGGGTCACACATTAAAATGCTTTTGTATAGTCAATGAAACACAAGCAAAGATCTTTGGGGTATTCTCCATTTTTAGTCAAGAGACATCTGGCATCAGCAGGGATACCCCTTGTTCTAAGCCACTGCAGAATCTAGTCTGAATTTCTGGCAGTTTCCTGTCAATGTGTTACTGGAACAATTGTTGGATGATCTTAAGAAAAAAATTTACTTGTTTGCGATATCAGTGATATCATTCTATACTTTGAGCCTTCTGGTGGGTCATCTTTCTATGGAATGGGCACAGATATGGACTCTTCCAGTCAGTTGACCTGGTAGCTCTTTTGCAAATATGCTGGCCTAGACGAGTATATGTTTCCAGTGCTTCATCAGCACTTTCTTGATAGGAGTGAATACAAAGCTGCCGCATATAATGTTTTACTTCAGCACAAGAATTCTGCATTTTTGTAACATGTCTGGCTTCTTCCGGGAATAGAAGAAGGAATTAATTAATAAGTTTGAGAGGACTGCCCCATCTTTTTCTCTATTCCAAATAGCACAACTTCTGTGTTGTTTCACCATGTCAGGATTTTAAAATGAATTTTATAAACTGAAGAGTTGGGAGGTATCTTAAATCCTTGTCTATAACTCAGATACTTGGGGGGGGGATCTCAAATTCTGACAATTCTGAAATTAAGCCCATTGTTGCAAGACATACTTTTGCTAAGTTATATACTCTAGCCTTCCTCTGTAATCAATGTGACATTTTCTCTTCATCTATTTTAATCCTTTGTTTCTTCATAATGAATAATTCAGAACACAGTGGGAAAACAAAGGATGATATTTACTAGGCCCTGCCTTCTTGAAATTGACTGTAAAAAGTCTTCGTAAATTTAATTAGCAATTTATTTCTAATTCTCTACCAAACACATAGTGCCATTTCCCCAAAATCTCTGAACTCACTTCACCAATTTGATCCCAATTCATAGCAACCCTGTAAGACAGAGTAGAACAACTCCAGTGGGTTTCTGAGACTGCAACTGGGGATAGGAGGAGATATTACTTCATGCAACAACTGGTGGTTTTGACTGGATGACCTTGCACCGGCAGCCTAACAATCACTAAACCGTCATCCTAGAAGACCTCTGGTCCACCTTCCACAAATCACTGTGAATCTTTCATTTCTATTTTATACTGTTCAAAAGCAACTTTTATTCTTTTGCTGGTATTGTTGCATTTTACTGTCCAGTTGGCTTCAACCCACAGAGATCTTTCGTATGAATAAAGCTTTTTCCGGTCATGGGCTTTTTTATGGTTGTTATTATGTGTGGGTTCATGGGTGTGAGTAACATACTGGTCTGTTTAATCCAGGACTTTCCTCATTTTAACCAACTGCATTTATTAAACAGGATAGCCTTTTCTTGTAGTTAGTCCTCCCTGGTGAATGTCCAAATCAAGTGAGTCAAAGCCTCATCATCTTAACATTTAAAGATGATTTTGGTTGTGTTTCTTGTAAGGCTATTAATTTTTCTTCTAGCAGTCCATAGTACAATCATTATTCCTCATTAACATCACAGTCTGAATTCATAATGTCTTCTTTTGTTTTCTTTTTTTAATTGTCTTGCTTTTGCCTACTTAAGGAAATACCCTGCTTTGGATCAGGGTCTGTCATAATCACCAAAGGTATAGCTTTAAAAAATATTACAGAAGTCTTTTGCAGATAATATTCACAATGTACTAAGTCATTGATGATTGCTCTACTGTTTCCATGGGCATTAACTGTTCATCCAATATAATAAAATAGTTGAGAACTTCTTTGCTCCTTCATCATGATGCATTTTACTGGTACAGCTATGGGGATTTTCATTTCATGTTCAATCCATACTCTCTATATTTCACATTTTAATTGCTAATGGATAGTTGTAGCCATTATTCTTCATTTTGAGTTGTGCCACTTCAGTGAAGATCCTGGAGGATTTATTCCATGTGTATCTTTTAAGCTGAATTATTTTAGTACTTTTGAATCATGAGGAGCTTTAGTATATATTGGGTGAAATTGTGGCTAATCATCACAGGCTGAATGTCCAAGCCACCAGCTACTCAAGGGCAAAAGATGACATTCTCTGGTCCAATAAAGATTTTAGTCCAGAAACCCTAAGAAGCAATGCTGAACTGTACTATGTGGTCAGTCTGAGTTGGAATGGATTTAATGGCAGTGAGTTTACTTTATGTTTCAACCTAAGGGGCTCATCATTCACCCTCCATTAGATGATGCTTTTTGTTATTCATAAGATTTACCTTGGTGATTGTAAATCACCAAACCTTTTTGCTCTGCTCTGTCATCATTTGGAAGTTCTGACAATGTCTAAACCCTGCTGTTGTTGAGGGATATAGAAAATGTCATGAGGCTGAGCCTCGGTGGCATAAGTGGTTGAGTGTGGAACTGAGGCCTGTGGGCTTGGTTGTTCAAATCCAGCAGTGGCTCCCAGGAGCAGCACTGGGTAGCGCCCACGAGCAACAGAGGCACTGATGGTCCCCCCCCCCAAAAAAAAAAAGGAAAATGCTGTGAACGTCCAAAAGAACACACAAGTCTGTCTTGGAAAAACAAAAGCTGGCTGTGCCTTGGCAGGGAAGATGGCATGATTTCATCTCAGGCACTAAGATTATGAGTGATGTGTATATTGGACTTGTAAACAGCATTCTTACTAAATATTTGGAACCAAAGTTGACAAGGTATTAAAAGTTGGCACAGAGGCTCCCAATGTCAAATTATTACTTACATACAAGATAAGATTTCTTCTTCAAAATTTTTACAAATAGATGTTCTTGGACATCAAACCATACTGCAATGAGAGCGTCAACAAACTCTTGAAGTAGTACTTGGGAATTGACCCCCACAATGCTTGATCATTTTCCCTTTGTGACCTCCTCTTTTTGATCCTTCCAAATCTTTGTCCTTAATACTGATATTCCACAGAAAACACTCTAGAGAGCAGCCTGTTTCTATCTAGAGTTTGTTTAAGAGCAGGTGCATATTCCATGTTGAAATATAAAGCAAACAAAAGAATGCCTTTACTAGGTGTGTTTAGTCTGGGTACATTAGAAAAAAAATCCATGGAAACTCATGTATAAGGGAGTTTAATATAAAGGTTAAGTGCCCGACCCAATGCTGACCAAGCCCACACATCCAACTTTAGTTCTTTTCTCTGACACCAATCCACAAAGACCTCCTCCTTCTTACAAAACACATGCAATGATGTCAACTTTAGGAGGAAAGCCGAGTCGGTGAACATGGAAGCGCCTCAGCACTGCCAGAGGTCTCCACATGACTGCTCTAGCACCCAGGGCTACATCGGGGGAGGTCCATGTGGCTTCTCCTCAGGGATGTCTTGCAGGAAGGGAGTCTCACAAGCTGAAGCAGGCAACTCACTAAGGCAGCTGCACCCCGGTCCGACCATCAGAAAACAAGAGACCTGAGAACTAGAAAGGTGAAGTTCACTGAGCCATTTGTCTCTCCGTCCTTCAATGAACCCCACATGTGTTTATTGGACAGTTTAACACAGTAAACATTAACTATCTCACTAGGTAAGATAATTTTCTTGAATACATTGGTCTAAGTATCTCACTTGGGAAAAGAGAAGAATCATAACTAATATGTTTATGTTCAGTAGCCTAGTTTGTTCGTATAGCATGTTATAGTCAGAAACTATATTTGTTGCAGGTTTTGCATATAAAAATTTCTTGATCTCTGTATTCATTACATTTTTTTCTATTTTCCATACCTGAAAACACCTCTTGTCTCATCAGATATATGGAGGAACTAGACCAACAAAAGAGAAAGCACTGCTGCAGAGTATAATGTAAGCCTTGCTAGTCATGAAGTGCTGAGCTACCAACTTAGAGACTGAAGGGATCCTCAGAATCTCCTAGTGATCTAATTCTGAAATGTCAGCTAGGGAAAGCTCTGTAGAACATAATACTATTCTGATATGCATAGCGTTTCATGAACTGAAATCAATTCAGTGACAAGTAGTTTCTGTTCTTATCAGGACTTAACTGTTTTTACACATGTGACCTTTGAACCATTGTGCAACATACTGCAGAAAAATAAATGCTCAATTACAATCAATCCATGTTTCAATGAGGTTCATTAATATTTTACACGCTCCCAGCTATATTTACTTTTGAGGGAATAGATGAAAGGGGAAGTAGTCTCTTCATGATCTCAGTCTTTCTGCCTCATTCTTTCTAGCTGATTCTCTGTTTCCATTCCAAAGTAGATAATTTTAATGTAGGTGAGGATTAAAATCTGAAATGACTGCCAGCCTATCCATGCCAAATTACAGTGGCACTATCCAGCATGGTAGAACACCCTCTGTGCGTTTCTGACACTAGGGTACTTTAGAAGAGTAACAGGCCGATGTGTTTCCTGCAAGTTTCTGGTGGTTCAAATTGCTAACTGTGCAGTTAGCAGTCCAAAGTGAGAAGACTCCACTACCAGAGCCTGAGACACATGTTTATTTTTAA
Source organism: Nesogale talazaci (assembly GCA_004026705.1). Lineage (NCBI taxonomy): Eukaryota > Metazoa > Chordata > Mammalia > Afrosoricida > Tenrecidae > Nesogale > Nesogale talazaci. The sequence goes on along the minus strand of PVJH01000065.1, from coordinate 520,867 downwards.
ACTCGGGTACCATATACATAGAGTAACACTCATTCATTTTAGGATATGTTTGTAGAGCTCATGCTCTGTGCTGCTGAGAGGTCAGCAGTTCAAGTCCTCTGGAGAAAGATGAAGCTTCCCATTCCTATAAAGAGTTGAAGTCTCCCAAACCTACGGGAACAGTTATGCCTAGAGCTGCTGTGAGTCAGCATTGATTTCATGGCAGTAAAGTTTGTTTGTTTGTTTGTTTGTTTGTTTCCCTAACAATCAAGATACAGAACAGCCTCTTTATTCCAAAATATTAATCTCTCCCTTTTTGTCAGCACTGGAAGCCAATGATTTGTTTCCTCCTCCTATAGTTTTGCTTTTGAAGGCAACTTATAAAATGGAATCATACATAGAGTATTCTGAGACTTCTTTCACTTTGCATCAGACATTTGGAATGGTATATGTTGTGGAATGTGCCCATCATAGAGCCCTCCTTACTGTCTGTGGCAGTCATGTACCTATGTCAATTTCATGATTGAGCTGTAGGGGTGGAGTCTCGTCTGTCAATCTGGAGATAGCCATTGAGTAGCCAATGAAGTCTCTGTATGAGCATGGCTTTTTCCTAATAATTCTGGGAAATCTTGCGATATTCCCTTCATGGTGATTAGAGACCATTTCTTCCCAGTTGGGAGTCACTGGACTGACAAGACAAGATGACAGCATCCGTGGAACCAGAAGAGCCAGAGGAGAAGCCACACAAACTTACCCTGATGGAACCAGACCTCTGAAGCCGGAAAAGTCAGAGAGACCCCTGCCAATGCTGAGATGTTTCCATCACCAATCGACACTGTTGATGGACCCTGAGTCCTGGAAACGAGGATCCATGAGGGGAGCCCTGCCAGCGCCGGGACTCTGAATGCACTGGCCTGTGACTTTGTGAGTCAGAAGGAGACATTATAGACTGGTATTGGACATATAGGCTAATATTGGACTTATGACCTTGGACTAGATTAGGTTGGGATGCTTCCTCAATGTTCCATTCCTGTTGTATATAAACCTTTCCCTTATATCCATATATATGTCTATGAATTTATTTCTCTAGTCTACCCAGACTAACACACTGTTGATTTGTAATGAGGCACAAGAATGTACTATATACAGTTTGTACACATGTTCTCCAGTTTAAAAACCATTTTATTTGCTTCAGGGTTTTGGTATTTCAAGTTAAGGAATTTTATATATATTTTCACAAGGGTTTTCATATATTACTATAGATTTAATTCCAACTTTTAAAAGTAATGTGTACACCCTCTTTTTTGTTTGGTTAATGAAAGAGAAGTTGGGTTTTGGCTCATAAGTTAAATATATACATTTTATCCCAAGTAATACACCGCTGTTGAGGCTATTATAGTTCATAACAGTACTTTAGGACAGAATTGAGCTGTCTGTAAGATTTCCAAGACTGTATATATTTTGTTTGTTTGTTTGTTTATTTGTTTGTTTTGGGGGCATCACTACCCTCTGGTGGTGGGAGTAGGAGGCCCAGCCTTTGCTCCGTGGAGCAGGAATTGAACCTCCATCCCCGTGGGCTGCAGTCCCGCGCACAACCACTACGCCACCGGTGCTCAGCCCGACTGTATATATTTTTAAGGGAGCTGATTGACATATCTGTTACCTCTGGCATCATTAGTGTCCTCAATGGCTGATACTCTGAGGGCTTAACCACAATGCCACCAAAGTCTCCCCAAGTATCTATACCGCCCAATAAGGTGAGTGAAGCCATAACTGAGGGGACTGGTCACTCTGGGTTCTTAGTCCCCTGCCTTTGAGAGAGCCATCTCAGAAGTAGGACCATCTAAGAAGAAGAGTCACCACTGGTCATGTTGGATATGCCCCTATGAAGTGACAGAGACTGTGACCAAATATGCTGCTTTGGAGATCATGGAATAGAGCAAAGGAGTCACATTAAGACAGAGCAGAGGTGTCAGGTGGATCAACTGGCAAGCTTTCTGACCCATAGAGGCAGACACTAAGGGACCATGTGACTAAGAGAGCAAGGACCAGAAAGAAACCCATCTGCTTGCTAAAGAGAGTTACTGCAGTGCTCCGACGACAATATTCTTAGTGCTTTCTGATCTTGGCTTATGGTGACATTTTAACTTCCCTGAAAATAACAAAACAAATTACCCCATAACCATGTGTATCATATGTGAATTCTCTGTGGCCTTCTCAATTAAATATGGAAACCAGCATTAAATTGATCATGTGGGAGGAAGAGCTGATGTCAGAAGAGGGTAAAATAAGTGGAGGGAAGCAGTCTGGCCTCTGCTGTGGGTCAATTGGCCTTGGGCTGCTGGAGAATTGAATTTTCCTTCTCCCTTGTATGACCATATGTCTGATATGGCCTCCTGCAGTTTTCTCAACTTGGTACGGTATATCATTGTGGCATAGCACTATTTATAAGATGGTGCCAGGGGGTGAAATTTCTTCCGGTACCGCAGAAAATTTGAAATATTCAATGAAGTTCCCTTCCTTTTTCTTTTTTTTTTGACATTTTTATTGTTTATTGAATGTTCTTTTGTTTTCTTTCCAAGAAATTTCTCCATTTCATTTTTGTTACATTGAATGGCACAACATTATTCGAATATCGTCTTATGTTTCTGCTGTGACACCCTGAGTGTCATCACTCCTGTCTAGATTGTAAATGGATACTTTATTCCTTTCTTTCTTCACCTCGCAAAATAGAATAATTTCCTCTCATTAATTGAGAGTTGATAAATTACCCTAGATACAGTAAACATATTCATGTTGCTGTATATCATTTGGCTTATACTTTTACCTTTACCCTTTACTCTTCAGGTTTTATTTCTTTCTGTTCTTGGAGGTTTGAATCATTTAGAATTTGAATTCCACCTTTTGTTCATGGCTGTTGCTTATCTTCCCCAGGGTCAAAGTGGGGAAGCACTCAGCCATTATCTGAAAGAAAATATGGGCTGCCCCATGAGAAAATGATATGGCAATTTACCTCTGTAAAAACAAACAAACAGCCTTGTAAACCCTCTGGGACAGTTCATTTCTGTCCTGTAGGGTTATGTAAATTAGATTCAACATAATATCTATACTTCTTGGTAAGGCAAACAAAATCATGCCTGTTTTGATTGTTTTACAGTCACTGCTTTGATCATGGTACTCAGACTGTAGTAGATGCTCACTAAATATTTACTGAACAAATGAATCAATTACTGTTTCTCAGTGCTTTTTATATGAACAGCTTATGTTCACTTTCCTTTCTTTACCTTGAAAAAGCTCTCATTAAATTTATTTCCATTCTCAGTTTTATCTGTACTTTAAACATTTACTGCTTATTCAATTCTTCCCAAGTGCTAGACTGTATAAGATATTGTAAAGTACAATCAACTTCATTTTAATGATTATTTTCCTTTTACCCTCCTATCTTAACAGATGATCTTTTCTATGATAGATTCAATGTCTATCACTCTGAAAATCCTGTAGGTTTTATTAGTAAATATTATTTAAATCGCTCTATTATTTTATGAAGCTAAAATATTTCTTTAGTATTTTCTTGATATATAGAAAATTGTTCTTAATAGCTTCATACTTATTTTAAGAAACATAGCTCAGAGGAAAACACGGGACTTTGGTTATGATTTCGCTTTTGAATTATCTGCATCATCATGAGGCACCATGAAGATTTTTAACACACAATCGTGGCACCGTGGTTACACCTTCGCTGCTGCCTACAAGGTCAGCACTTTGCAACCGCCAACTGCTCTGTGGGAGAAAGATGGAACTTCCTGTTCCTTTAAATAAATCCAAAGGTGCAATCTCCTCTTGTCTTTTAAGGTCACGATGAATTGGCAGCTTGATGGCGGTGAGTTAGATCTGTTTGGTTTATACAGCATGTGTTATATAGGGTTTAAAACAGTATGGAATACAGTCCAGGCATCAGTAACAAATTAATTGTGGCTTTATGAATGAACCTACAAAGCATTTTGTTCCTGACGTTGCAACACTAGAAAATATCACAGTGTTCCTGCCCTTAACCACATGCAGTCATTGTAAAGGGGGGAGTTTGATTAATTTTGTATCACAACCTGAGGACACAAGATTTTAAATAACTTTCACAAGACTATCTACCTATAAAAATAATATAATGTGTACAAAATCCAGGTGTTCTTGGTTCAAATTCCATGTACTTCCCATTGTACACATTATCTTTTTCTCCTGATTATATATTAACTTATGAAAGGCAAAATGCAAACATACTTGGTTCAAATTTCCTTTTATTAAATAGAATCATTTGTTTTTCCATCCTCACCTGTTACATAGGGAATTTCATCACTTAAATATTTACTTAGGCATTAACATTGATAATATTACTTATACAAGGATAGATTACTTAGAATTTATTATCTTTTCCCTGGAAACATCAAGATGGCTAATTTTATAAGAATTCTAATCTTTTATTCATTTTCCGGTCTCCTTCCCTTCAACAAGTATTTTGTATTTGTAATGCTTCTTTAAATTTTATTAAATGACTTACAGCTCTCATTTTCGAGTTGCTTTGGACTTTGATTTTTCAATAAGGCAAGATGGTGTAACTGAATTTCTTGAAATATATTCACTATCAGGCTGAGCCCTGGTGGCATAGTGGTTGAGTACGGGACTGTGGCCCACGGACTTGGCAGTTCAAATCCAGCAGTGGCTATCCAGGAGCAAGGCAGGATAGCTCCCACAACCACTAGAGGGCAGTGATGCCTCCCCAAAAAGAAATATATTCACTATCCTTGTTCATAATTTCTATCCAGAAGAGGAAGAGCTGATCTTCTCAAGTGCAAACATTCCAATATGTCTTTTGATGCCATTGCTGCTTTTCTTTCTAAGTTAATTTTTCTACCAATGACCCCCACATTGGTTATATGTTCCTGCCCTCTCTAGCCTGCCTTTTTGTTATTGATGATGCTGTTGTTAATTACCGTAGAATTTTTTTCCAACTTACAGCACCCTATGCAAAGTAGGAAAAAACATTGGATCATCATCACAATGTTTATTGTGTTTGAAAGCATTGTACCTGCCACAGTGTTCATCCAATTTCCTAAGAACTTTCCTATTTTCATAATCTGCCAACGATGATGTTTTTGTCCAGGGATTGGTCCCTCCAAATAAGATTGCCAATGCATATGATATAAAGGATTATTATCCTTCCTTCTAAGGAGCCCTCTTGATTTGTTTCTTCTTCTTGAAAATCATGGTAACTTACATATTCTTTGTCAACACCATTTAATGCATCAATTCTTCTCCAGTATCCCTCATTGTGCAATGTTTATGTATAGGAAGCTCTAGACAATACCATGGTCTGGGAACACCTTAAGTTAGTCCTTAAATGGACATCTTTGCTCTTTAACACTTTTAAAAAAAAGAGATCTTATACAATAATGTGCCCAACTTCATATTCCATCTTGTTTCTTGACTGCTTCTTCCACGGGAACTTACTGTTGATCCATGGAAAATGGACTATTTGCACTTCCTGTTTACCTTGATATCATTTATTGATCAAGCAACCAGGATTTTTGTTTTGTTTGCATTGGGTTACAATTGGTATTTCAGACGGTAGTCTTTGATCTTCCTCACTGAGTGTTTTTAGTCCTCTTCGCTTTCAGCAAATAAGATTGTGTCATCTGCTTATGGATTGTTAAGGAGCCATCCTCTAATATCGAGACTGGGTTCTTCTCTGTTTCTCAAATTATTTTCTCAACACACAGAATACATGATGAGAAACAGGCTGCTGGATCCCTCTGCTTGTTTGTTTTTTTTTTATCATGCCCTCTGCATTTGTTGTATCTGAGTCACTGTCTCTTGCTTTACATACTGCTTCCACATGAGCACAATGAAATGCTTCAAAATTTCTATTCTTCAAAATATTATCCAGAGTTTGTGATGGTCCATGCAATCAAGTGCTTTTGTGTATGTAATCAAACACAAGTAAACATATTTTTGTTCTTTGGTTTCAGTAAAAGTTCATTTTCTGCCAACAATGGTATTCTTGATTCTGTCTCTTTTCTTCTGGATCCAGATTGAATATCTGACTTGAATAATGCACAATAATGTCTTGTCTTTAAACTATAAACAGCATAAAGAAACAAGAAAAATCAAGAAAAAAGAACTGTTTTCTAATCTTTCTCTTCACTCATATCCATTATATCTTATAGGCAAGCAAGTCTAAAGGTCAAGTTCCCATCTGTACGGTGGAACTCTTCCAGTCCAGTTGGATTTCTTGGGTTCAGTTGCATTTGTAGAACTGAGATCATAATAGTTTGGGGTTGGAAGCCTTCAAGAACTAGAGAAAAATTGTTTTATCACTACTTAACTGCACCCTCACTGGTCTTTTTCCCCACAACTCCTCTGTAAATTGTCCACGAATGGGCCCTGGGTCCCCATCCTGTTCTCCCCATCATTCGTTGTGATGTGCTAAATGGTCTTTGATGCTTGATACCTGCTCCCTTTGACCCCTCTTGATCACACAGGCTGGTGTGTTTCTTGCATGTGGGCTTTGTTGCTTCTGCACTAAATGACCACCCATTTACCTTCCAGCCTTTAAGACCCCTAGTTGCTTTATCATTTTGCAGCTGGGAACCATAAACTTCCTGCACTCTGTTTGCCTCTGTACCCATTTGTCTTCAGCAATCATATTGGGAGGGTGGGCACATATTGATATGATTTTTCTTCTTTGATGCCTGATACCTGAGCCTTTAACACTTCATGGTTGCACAGGCTGGTGTGCTTCTTTTATGGTGGGCTTTGTTGCTCCTGAGCTAGATGTCTGCTTGTTTACCCTCAAGCCTTTAAAACAACTGATGTTATATCTTTTGATAGCCAGGTACCATCAGTTTTCTTCACCATTCTCGTTCATGCCCCCACATGTCCTCAGTGATCGCCTCTGGATGGTGAGCACATAGTGATATGTTGTTTTTTTACTGTTTGATGCCTGTGACCTAATCCTTTCAACACCTCACGACCACACTGGCAGGTGTGTGTGCTTCCTCTGTGTGGGCATGGCCTCTCATCTAGATTGCCTTTTGTTTATCTTCAGCCTTTTAAGACCCTGGACACTATATCCTTTGATATCTGGGCACCACCAGCTTCCTTCACCACATTGCTTATGCACGCATTTTACTTCAGGGATCGTACTGGTCCAGTGAGCATAATGGAATACCAGATTCATAGATACAAATATTCTTCCATCAAGGGAACACCTGCGTAAGGGCCCAAGGTCCATTTGCTACCTCACTACTGAAGCTATACATATATATATTCTTATATTTAGCCCCTCCTAATCATAAATAATTATATTTATGTATGTACATATCTGTGTTTAGACCTCTACAAGTGCCCTTTGCCTTCTAGTTCTTTCCTCTATTTCCTTCTATCTCCCTCCTGCCCCACCTTCATGCTCCATCTTCATTTGAGTTTCAGTACTTCCTCTCAGTTACATTATCCTTGTTTACACCGTACCAGACCTCCCACACCCTCTTTGCCACTGATTCCAGGCCACTTGTTGTTCCCCCATCGATGGGTCTGCTCATGCCCCCCCCCTTTCCCCTGTGCCTCCTAGGAAATGTCAGACCTGTCATTCCTCCAGATTGTCTAACCAGGAGTGCTCCCTTCTTGATTCAATTCATTTTGGGAGGTCAGTCCACATTGCTTCTGCAACATGTGACCTCGAAATGTCCTCTGTTGCTGTCTACTTCTGTAGGGAGACACAGTACATAAGATAGAAAGATAAAAATCCTTGGCATTAGTGAGCTGAAAGATACTGATATTGGCCGCTGTTGATCAGACAATGATATGGTTTATGTAGGGAATGACAATTTCTTTTTTTTTGGGGGGGGGGGAGCATCACTGCTCCCCAATGGTGGGAGTAGGAGGCCTAGCCCCACTGCTGGAATTGAACTTCTTTCCCAGTGGGCCGCAGTCCCACTCACAACCACTATGCCACCGGGGCTCAGCCTGGGAATGACAATTTCAACATGAGTGGCATCTCATTCATCATCAAAAAGGACATTTCAAGACCTTGAAGTACAATGTGATCTTTCATTGAACAGTATCTGTATACCACAAAGGAATTATAGTTAATTATCTACTATTCAAATTTATGTTCCAATCACTAATTCCAGTGCTGTAGAAAATGAAGAAGTTTACCTATTTCTGCTGGAAACATAATTATTTATTATTGGAATGAAAAAGTTGAAAGGAAAGATGGAGGAGTTGTTAGAAAATATGGTCTTTGGATCAAAACTGGAGCTCATATGATAGGAATTTGCAAGACCAACCACTTCTTCATGGCGTACAACTGTTTTTTAACAGCACAAAATGTGATTGTATGCATGGACCTTATTAGACCAAATTTATAGAGATCAAATTGAATACATATGTTGGAAGAAACAATGTAGAAGCTCAGTATTTGCCTTCAAAAATGAGGCCAGTGACAGCCTTCACAGATAATCAATTTGTTCACATATAGACTCAGGTTAAAGCTAAATAAATTGCAAGTTCACAGAAGATAAAATGGAATTTTGAGTATATCTTACCTGAAAGTCCGAGGGACTCCAGAAATTGTTTTTGATCATAGAGTAGCTGAAAAATAAAAACACCTAAAGTGATGAAGAGATGAACAGAAAATTTCAGAGAATGATTTGAGAACACAAAATATTAAAATGAAATGTGTAAAGACCTAGAGTTAGAAAACAATAATAAAGAGCATACTCAGCATATCTCAAAATGAAAAGCATGAAGAAAACATTACAGCTTGAAATACAGATTTGAAGGTATCTGTGGACAAAATGTTGAATATTTAGGAAGACTCAAAAGACAATACAAATAATTTTTAAAAGACACTGTAGATAATGTCCCTATTGATACACATTTTACCATTCCAAGAGGTAGCATAAGTGTCTGCATGTTAATCTAGATAAGATAGATGGGATAAATATTTCGGAGATGAAAAAAAATGTAACTAGTAAGGGGGGGGGGGCGGAATGTGAGAGAAGGCAAGGTCAGAGAAAGGAAGGGGTATAGGAGAACCAACCAAAGGACAAGGGAACAACAATTGAATGGAGATAAGGGCGTAGGATGCCTGCTGGGTCTTAGTCAAGGGCAATATAGCAGTGTGGAAGCACTAGACCCCAAGAAAACCTAACATGATGAAGGGACAAAAGAAAAGTTAAAGGACATAGAGGAAAGGACCAGGAGGCAAAGGACAATTATAGAGTTCTAAATATAGGCATATACATATGTAAATGCATATATAATGAGAGGGGAATAGAACTATGTACTCATATCTACATGTTAAGAATTAAGGTTGCAGATGGACATTGGGCCTCTACTCAAAAATTCCTTTAACACAATACTTTGTTCTAGCAATTTGACATTCTGTGATGCTCACCTACTCTAAGGGATAGCTGAAGACAAATGGGTGCATAAGTAAATGTAGTGAAGACAGCTTATAGTGTCTGCTATCAAAATATATAGTTTTGGGGATCTTAAGGGCTTGAAGATAAACAAACAGTCATGTAGCTGAGAAACAACAAAACCCACAGGGTAGGAGCACACCAACCTGTGTGACCATGGGATCAGGTCCCAGGCATCTAAAACCCAAAACAAAATCATAACCAAGGTGAATGGAAGTGGGACATGCAGTGGAAACCAAAGTCCCTCTGTAGACAATTGGAAATCTCCCTACAGAGGAATTACAGACAAGGTATAAGCCAGTCAGGGGAAAGTGTAATACCTATGAAACACAACCTTTCTCTCATTCTTTGATGCTCCCTTCCCCCCATTATTATGACCTACATTCTACCTTATAAATCAGATTATACCAGAGCATGAACAGATAAGAATATGCAACACAGGGAATCCAGGATAGGGCCAACATTGAGAATCCAGGGCCAACGTTGAGAGTAGAGATACCAAGAAAATTAGGGGAGGGGTGGGGGAGAGAAGAGGAATTGATCACCAGGATCAATATAGATCTCCCTCTCAGGGGCATGAGCAATGGAAAAGCAGATGGGGGTGATGGAGGATGTGTAAAATATGAAAACAATCTATAACTTATGACGGGTCCATTAGGGAGGACAGGTGGGTGAGGAAGGGGAAGTAAAGGGGGAGTTGATATTGGGTCTCAAATGGGAAGAGAATACTTTGAAAATTATGATGGCAGCATATGTGCAAATTTGCTTGATACATTTGATGAATGTATGGATTGTGTTAAGAGATGCAAAAACCTTCAATAAAAGTATTTTTTAAAAGAGGTAACCCAGAATAGATGAGCCCCTTGGGACCAGTAGTGATATTGGAGTTACTCGGTGGATGGAGAGAAGGCGGGTTATAGAGACTGAGCCAATTGCAAGGATCTACGCATAACATCCTAACTAGAGGACATGGATCAGAGGAGTTGGCAGGGGCCAATGTCAGGAAGTGTGAGATATGTCAGAAAAATAATAATTTATAAAGTATTGAAGGTTGGTGGGGGAGGGGAGAGCAGGGACAGAGGGGAAAGGATGGGAAGCTGATATCAAGGGCTCAAGTGGCATGTGAAGATGCTTGGCACAGTATATGTATTTATGTATTGTGAAAAATGATTTATGACCCCCTAATTAAATTATTTTAATAATAAAAATGAATATGCCATATTGGAGCAAGAATTGAGTTGCATTAAAGACACTAACAGAAAACAAGATGTGGTGGTCATATATTTGATATATCAATTTTATGATTGAGATGTAGGGGAGGAGTATAGCCTGTTAATCTGGAGATAGCCATTGAGTAGCCAATGAGGCCTCCATGTGGGCATGGCTTTCTCCTGAGATTTCTGGGAAATCTCATGATATTTCCCTCATAGAGCTGAGAAGTTATCTCCTCATTTGTTGGGAGTCAGTCTCGGAGATGATGAACTACACAATAGAAGATGGCAGTATCTGAGGAAGTAGAAGAGCTGGAGGAGAAGCCACACGGTCTTATCCTGATGAAACTAGACTGCTGAAGGTGGAGAAGCCACATGAAAACCCCTGCCAGCACTGAGTTGCTTCTACCAACACTGGATGCTGTTGATGAACCCTGAGCCCTGAAGTGAGGAGCCATCGGGAGACCCCTGCCAACACCAGGATTCTGCACCCACTGACTTATGACTTCGTGAGTCGAAAGGAGACCTTATAGACTGGTATCAGGCATATGGGCTAATATAGGACTTATGACTTTGAACTGGACTAGGTTGGTATGCTTTCTCAATGTGTCATTCCTTTTGTATTACGCTTATATCCCTATGTGTGTCTATGAATTTGTTTCTTTAGTCTACTCAGACTAACCCACAAAAAAGCATTTGAAATATCGTATTCAATCCACTTGATACAGCATTGGAAACACTTTAATGCATCTATATCATGAAATTTTGATACAGTTACCTGGTCAATCACCCGAAAGAGATCCATATTTGTGCCGATTACAAAGATGGATAATTCAATAAATTGCAGAGAATGTCAAACAGTATTATTAATATACCATGTAGATAATATTTTTTACTGAAGGTAATTAAACACCAGTTGTAGTAGTTAATCTGCAGGGAGTGTCTAGAAATTGAAGAAGAATTCAGAGGAGGACATGGAATACGAGAAGACATTGCAATCAGATGGATTTTGGCTTGAAGTAGAGGACACCCAAAAGATGCTTATTTGTGTGTGTGTTTATTATGCCAAAACATTTTTTGTATTACTCATAATGAACCATGGATAACAATGAGAAGAATGAGAATTCTTAAAAAAGAAAGGGTTGCATCCGTTCAATATATTCACTTAATCCATAGCCGGAGAAGCTGGGTGGTATGAAGAAAAGCATGACTTCAATATTAGATTGATGCTTGTGGAAAAACATGTAATGCGCATATGACACAATTCTGCATACTGAAAGACAGGTGTACTCAAAATGCTTAATGATGATCAAGGATGCAGTTTCAACACATATGGATCACCACTCACTGTAAAGAAAATGAAACTCTTCATTTCTGTCCAATAGAAACCATCATGAGAAAAAGAGAAAAGATAGAAGCTATGAAGGATTTCTCTTTGCTTGGCTCTACAGTTCCTATTCAGGGTAGCAGCCGTCAAGAAGTCAAAGAACTTATAGTGTCTTTAAATCTGCTGCTCAAGACTTCACTCAAGAACAAGGATGTCCCTATGGAGGCTAAGAGGGGCTGACTCCACATCTGTTACTTTCAAGTGGCTCCTATGCACATGAAGGCTGGAGAATGAATGATGAAAATAAAAAGAGGATAAATGCCTTTGAACTATGGTGCTGTCAGAAAATTCTGAAGGTATATCAAGCACCAGAAGAACCAACTAATTTGTCTTGGGAGGAGTTCAGCAAAAATGCTCTTTAAAAATGAGGATGCTATAGGAGTCTTCTCTTTTATACTCACCATACTGTTTTCACTTACCTCAGGGGGCTCATGCCATACTTATCCTTTTGTGATTGACTGACTTCGCTTATCATAATTTTCTCCAGTTCTTCCCATGCAGAGATGTGTTTCATGTGCTCCTCTGAACTTTTGAGTGAGGCATAGTACTCCATTGTGTGTATGTGCCTGAGTTTGCTGATCCATTCATCTACTGATGGAAATTTAGATTGCTTCCAAGTCTTTGCAATTGGACATGTAGGAGCATGAGCAAGAGTGGTGAAAAAAGCTGATAGTGCCCAGCTATCAAAAGATAGAGCATCTGGGGTCTCAAAGGCTTGAGCATAAACAAGCAGCCATCTAGCTCAGGAGCATCAAAACCCACCATAAAAGAATCTCACTTGCCTGTGCGATCATGAGGTGCTGAAACAATCAGGTATCAAAGAACAAAAATCAAAATCTATGGACCAATTGACTCCCGATATCACTGAAGACAAATGGATACAGAGGCAAATAGAGTAGAAGAAACTATGGTGCCCAGCTACCATTTTTGCTCAGCTACCAAATGGTTGAATGCCTGGAGTCTCAAAAACTTGAAGATAATTGAGTCACCATTCAGCCCAGAAACAGCAAAGCCCACATGGAAAAAGCACACCAACATGCGTGATCAAGAAGGGCTAGAAGGGAGCAGATATTGAGCATCAAAGAACAAGAATCACATCATTACAAATGAGGGGGAGAGCAGGGTGGAACATAAGGCCCACTGATGGGTAATTGGTCACCCCTTTACAGGTGAGTCACGAGGAGTAGGCAGACCAGTCAAGGTGCAGCCAGGCAGTGATGATGCATACAAGTTTCCTCTAGTTCCTGAAGCCTTCCTCCCCACCCCACCCCAACCATCATGGTCCCAATTCTACCTTACAAATCCAGGTGGACTGGAGAAGGTACACTAGTATAGAGGGGAGCTGGAGATATGAGGAAACCAAGATGGATGAGCCCCTTTGGGCCACTGGTTAAATTGGAGATGCTGGAAGGGTAGAGAGAAGGTGGGGTACAGAAACGGAACCAACTGCAAGGATATACACATAAGCTTCTATTTGAAGGACGGGCATCAAAGGAGTGGGTTGGGGGAGAGTTCGGGCAATATAAGATATGACTAGAACCATAACAGTGTATAAAGTATTGAGGGTTGGTGGGGAGGAGAGAGCAGGGGAAGAGGGGAAGGGATGGAAAAGCTGATACTAGGGGCTCTAGGAAAAAGGTGGACGATTGGAGAATGATAAAAGAAGTGGACATGTAAGGGTGCTTGACACAGTATGTTTATTTTTGTATTGTGAAAAACGATGTACGACCCCCAATGAAACGATTTTTTTTAAAAAATGAGGATGACAAAGATTTCTCCTCACTTGTTGTGGACATGCTATCAGGAGAAGCCAATCCCCAGAAAAGACCACCATGCTTGGTAAAGTAGAAACTCAGAGAAAATCACCAATGACAAAATGGACTGACAGGGAGACTGCAATAATGGTGTCAAGTAAAACATAATGTGCAGGACCAAGCAAAGTTTTGTTCTGTTTTGCATAGAGTTACTATGAGTCAAAAGGTCTTGAGTGAACATAAAAACAACAACCTTTTTTATAATTATGAAATCAGGGTCTCCAAACTGTATTTCCGTTAGTTAAATAAAATGTGATGATAACTGTCCTATGTGCCTGAGAGTCACATAATCTCACTGAGAATCTAGCTCATTTGTGCCTGTTTCATTGTACAAAATGTACAATATCTGTACATGTCTAGATGATGTATTTTTCCAGGGTAAGTTCCTGCTGTGTCTTTTGACCTTAGGATTTATTATACCTGATCAGGCTGACAGTCTAGCACTAGGAATAAAGTGACATGAGAGTCAAATTTGAGTGGTTTATTTGCACCAACCTTGTCTATGTTTAATGAACTGACTTATGATTCCAAAAGTTGCATTGTACATTTTATGGATGCAATGGCTGTGATCCCAAATGAATGTAATCTCATTTGAAATATATAATTTAATTTAATTTTATTGCAATTAAAACATACTAGTAAAAGGTCTGTTTAAAATCAGTAAGTTTTGAGATATAAAGGAGCAGATTAGCCACAGAAGAAATGAAACATAAGGGTAAAGGGGAGGAAATACCTGTCTTGGGAGAGTTTATCAAGAATCAAGAACACTATAGGAATTGAATGGCAGAGGAAGCCCCCAGAGTTGCCATTCAGAATCTTTCCTGAGATCTAGTATTTTAATTTCAGGCCTCAAGCATCCTAAATTGAAAAATGAGTTTCTGTTTGTTAAGACCACTCAATTTGTAATTTTTATGTTGCAATAACATTAGTGAACTAAGATAAACAAGAGTTTTAAAATGAGTGGGAAACATCTATCAGAAGTATCAAAACAAAAGAGAAACAAAACAAATAAACAAGAATGAGCTGCCAGCTTCTTAACTAAAATTGTCTTTGAAAATCAGTTATGTTAAACACTGTTCTTTGTATCACCATCAAAAGTTAATCCTACTGGCTGCAGTTTAATTTTGCACTACATTTGTAATTACTGGTTCACCACTTACAGTGGTCAAATTAAACCTGAACTGTTTCCATTTCATAAGATATGTCAACATCTTGGAGACCCTGTGCAATATATACTTGAATGGGATTTGATTAAAGTAGACACTGGTGATTTATACCTATTGTGAGATGACAACATAGAAAAGAAGCTACCAGAACAATTTTGAGCTATCTAGTGTGCCAGTACTTCTTTTCATCACTTTGATATATAATCAACTATTTTCTCAGCCACAAAAGCACAGCAGACCCAGGCATTCATAGATAACAGTAGTAACTGCATTTATCAATTGATACCTGTAAGAAAATCTCATTTAGGAAACATGTAGAATTAAAGTGTTCACAATAGGACAAGAATAGAACATGTTGAACAGCCTGGGGAACACAAGACTCACCTATCCCATCAAACATAATCCTTTAGAAAAGAGGACACATGAAATAACTTCATTCTAGTTTCAGATAAGAAATATGAATGATTCAGAAGGATTCATCTGATATTAGGTAAGACTTTCTAGTGAAAATGATTACAGATAGACTTATTTTGCTTACCTCATTTTGGTACTATGTTGCAAAAAAAGGCAAAAACAAATCTATAGATCTATATAGACTTTCATCTATGAGATTTCTATTTGAAGCAACTGAAGAATCGCTGGTGGGGGAGTCGGTTGAGCTTTGGGTTACTAAACAAAAGGCCATGTGTTCCAAGATGAGACTATCCGGTTCTGTTCAGTCTAAGAAATCCTACCCTGGGCCACTTTGAGTTAGTGGAATTGATTTGATGGCAGTGGACACATGGCTATTAGCATGTCAGAGACTATCACCCAAGTTCTGATAGAAAAAAGGTTGAGCATAGTAGATAATGTTTCTTTGATAATTTATGTTGCCAAGGACATACTTAAATGATATTATAAAAGTGGACAAAGAGAGCATTGAGTTTCCCAGCCTTTGAAAGAGTGGTTGTCAACTTTTTTTTTTTGAAGTAGGTCATTTTTCAATGAGTGAAATATTTTTCAATGTTTTTCACAAAAATTTTTCCTAGTGGGTCACATCACTTCTATCGTAGATTATGCATTGTCTTTTTTGGGGAGGCATCACTGCCCTCTGGTGGTGGGAGTAGGAGGCCCAGTCTTTGCTCCTGTGGAGCCGCTGCTGGAATTGAACCTCCATCCCAGTGGGTCGCAGTCCCGTGCACAACCACTATGCCACCGGGACTCAGCTCCCTATGCATTGTCTTAGAATATAGAAAATAAAAACATTTTACAGATGAGATAGTCCAATAAGCATTAAATATAGAATTACAAATTTAATATCATCAACTTTATATTTAGAACTTGAACGAAATCATAAAATGTTAGCAGAAAAGTAAGCACCATGTAAATAAAATGAATCCCTATTTATTTAAATACATTTTATCATTTTAATGGCTTCCTTGATGCAGTTTCATTATCTCTGTAAGGTTTGAGATATTTGGGTGATAATTCATTGTTTTTAAAAAAGCACATGATTGGGAATTTTCATTAGTTAACCTGTTTCATGATGAATTAAGAAAGAATTTCATTTGGGAAAATTCCTGTAGCTGGATCCAAAAACTGATAGTAAAGTGAAACCAATTTTCTTTATCGAAGAAAACTTGGAAGGAAGTGATGTCAAACATGTAACTCTCATGCTGAAGTGATTTTCATCCATGGCTTCAAGTTGTTTTCTTAAAGTTTTGTCCATATTGCTGAGTCTTTGAGTCAATTAACTCCATTTCCAGATTTTCAGTTTCAAAGAAATTGAAATATTGAAGGTCTAACACATTGTCCCCCCATTTCATCAGGCTTTATTATAAAATTGAACATAGGATCATGGGTTTCAAAGTTCTGAAATTCTGGTTTCAAATTTGATTTGAATGTCATTTATGTAAGATTTAAGCATATCCACTTCTGCATTTGTAATTTCCTTATGAGTTTTTACTAAAGGAAAATTATTTAAATGCTTGTTTCACTAAGTCACCTTGGAATAGAACTATCTTACAACAAAAACTTTTCCATTCTTCATTAAGTTTGAGAATTTTTTGTACCCTGCCCTGTAAGTGTAAATTTAAATGATTAAAATGACTAGTAATATCTGCTGAGGATTTTAATTTAAGAAGCAAATTTTTATCTTTGAGCTAAGGGAAACTCACCGATTTCACTCACCGATTTCAATTGCATCAATGCATTCCACAAAGTGATTTAGAATCTTTCCTCTGCTTAACCAGTGATCTTCAGTATATATTAATAAGTCACTGCATTCACATTTAACTTCTTCTAAAAACGTCTTAATTTTTTTGTAACTCAAAGCTACGATGAGCTACAATTTTGCTGGCGATTTTAATCACTATGCTCATCACTTCGTTTAACTGTTTCGAGGGGGCTTTTGCACATAAATTTTCTTCATGAATTATATAGTGCAATGAAAGTAGTGGTATTCAAATTTCCTTCTGCAATAGGTTTACAAAGGTAACATGTTAACCTAACATTACTGGAGCCCCATCAGTTGTGACAGAAAATTATTTTTTCTTCAACTGAAAAATATTTCCATTTTCAAATGTAATGAATTCTTGTACTTTCCTAAAAGTGTCAATACCTTTCGTAGTACCTAACATTGGTGAAAGTGCACACAACTCTTCATGAATAACTGGGGAATCAACAGCTCCATAATGAGCAACTATTGCAAGCCTTGCAACATTATTTATGTCAGTTTTTCATCCACAGACAAGTCCAATGAGAGCTCTCACTTTCAAGTCGAACCATGCTTATTGCTTTTCATTTGTTCGGCTTGTCTCAAAGCAGGCAGCCACTGACACCTGTTTCACCAAATCAAGGTGCCAAGATCACCGTCTACCACTGACCATCATCATAAATTGAAACTACCCACTTTAGTTCATTGGCAAGAATACCTACAGATCTTCATAATTAAGAATTGTTTACTGGATCACTAAAATTTTCCCAGTGGGTCACTAGGTGACCCGTGAGTCATAGGTTGCCGACCACTGTTTTAAAACTCTCCGTATTCACTGCCACAGAATTGATTTGGACTCAGAGCGACCCTATAGGACAAGGTAGAACTGTCCTCGTGTGTTTCTGGGACTGTCACTGATGAAGCGAGTGGAAAGCTCATCCAGGCTTAAGAAAAATTTTATGTAGATGAAGGAAATCTAGAACCCAGTTCCTGCAGACTGCCATTATAGATAGAATTGTTTCAAAATGAACTTAGTAAAATGTAAATATTTGAATCCAAAGAAAGCTTGAACTATTTATGATGGTGTTAGCATAACCCTGGGCCTCATTTGGCACTTCTCTTAATATTTAATGTCTCTCTATCTGCTTGTCTCTCTCCCTCTCCCTCCTCTTTTCTACTCATATACCTCCATCCCTCTCTTAAAGGAGCATTTTTCATATCTACCTATTCTGCCTTTTCTATAATCAATTTTAACTTATGGCTACATCTATTTATCTAGTTCTATCTATAACTAAATTAAAAAGTCAAACTGGGAGCAGTGTGATGAAGAAATGAGAAAGCCCTCTCTTGCTGCTGTGTCGATGGATCTAGTACCTGCACCTTGCCTCTCTCTTCAGCATGCCCCAGAGAAAGGCTGAAGAGGATGGAGATAAAATCCAACATGAACCTCATAGAAGATCTACAAGGTTATCTGCTAAAGTCACTTCTCTAACGCCAGAACCTAAAGCTAAAATATTCCCTGCAAAAAAGGAGAAACAGTACCCAAAGGGAAACATAGAAAGCTGATGCTAGAAAGGATGGCAAAATACCTTTTGGTAAATGGAAATGCCCAAGCAAACCGGACACAGAAAGCTGGAGTTTGGAGATGCCAAGTGAAGTGCGTGTGTTTTTTGGTAACTGTGTACTTCAGACGACTTTAGAATTTTAAATACTAATTATTTTAGATACTAATTATTTTATCAAGTTTTATAAAAATGCAAAATTTGGCTATAGTGTTTGGAAGCTCAGTTGTTAGCAAACAGCACATGTCCTTGTTGTTTAGGAGAGAAGGGACAAATGCCGTTATTAGAATATCTCCAAAGCTTGATTGTTGTGGAATAAAACATCTTGAGATTAGGGAATGATCCCCCGATGTTGGCACATATCAGCCACCTTAGCACAAGCACTTCATGATACAGAAGAAGTGATATTTTGTTTTTACAACCTCAGGCCATCTTCTCTCTCTGCCCTAAGCACACATTTGAGTCCCATAAATCCCAAGACCTGCTGGGATCTGGCCACAGAACTTGAGTTATTCTTTTATCAGGCAATCTGGCCTTGGTCGTGATGCCTTCCTCATGGTATCCCCCGGCAGAGCAGTGCTTCTTCTGTACTGTGTTTTTGCTTGTTTTGCTCTTTGAGCTTGCAGATGTGTTCATTTCATTTTCAGAAAGTCGGGGTCCACCTTTAGAAATTTGTTTAGTAGGCTGATTGAGAAATGTTAACCCACTCTCTAAACTTTCCCTCATGAGAACATCTGATGAAGACTTAATTTGGATTTAGAGTGTCTTTATGATATCGGTCATCCATTAAAGAAAGGAGTTTCAAAGTTGTATACTGTTAAAAGTGGTTTACTCATGCCCAACATGAAAACTATGATTGTTTATGGAAAGTATCTTTAATACATCTGGATAGGGTGTGGCTTGAAGGGGGTAAATAAAGGGCAAAAATGAAATAAAACAAAAAAGTTGTATAATTGGTTTCTACTCATGTTTATGAGAATAAGTGCTCATAGACTGCAGGATAGTGCTGCAGAATAAAATCATGCTCAGTTGGGATTTCAGCATTTTCAGCTTCTGAAACAGATCACAAAATCTTTATTTCTAAGTGCATGTTGGGCGAATCTTAATCATCAAATTTTTGATTCATAGTCAAGTACTTAACCATTCATGCAATCCAGGAACTCCTTTATCAGTCTATCTTTATATCTGCCCTCACTCTATAATCTATGTATCTATCTAAATCTATGAGGAGGCTTCAAACATGTCATAGAAAAATTCTATTGTTTTAAATTTGAGTTTTCCAATTGGCTTTATGAAACCCTCATGAAAATATGTAAAATCCTCATGTATGTAAATAAATATAGTTTATAGATCATATAAATAGTTTCACTTAATAACATCTAATTCAATTATATTCACTTGGGCATTTTTTGCCTCCTCTTCTTTTGACATGTTCAAATTGGAGGTAAATAAAACATGCTTTTCAATTCTTATAAAGGATCACTCTCCATGCACCCCAATCTCATGTACAGATGAACGTTTAAAGTTACCATAGAATTCCCCAGGTGTATTATTAGTTTTCCAGTAAGAAGATAGATTTCCTGAGAAGAGGTGCTATGATCTTTTACTTTTCTGTACCTGAGCAAGTGACACTCCTTAAAATTCACATTGTAGACATTTTGAATCCAAATCCTGGGGACCTTGTGTGTGCCAGTCTATGTGAGGCACATAGACTGGGGTTATGAGCCTATCACATGAAACTGTGCTTCGTGCCAGTCAAAACCCACTGTGATCTCATCTATTGAGACATAAAGCGACCCAGTATCTGGTTACGAAGGCAGTAAGTCTTTTCAGAAGCAGATGATCTTCCCTATGAAGGGCAGCTGGTGAGTTTGAGTAGCCAAACATGTGACTTGCAGTGTAACACTTAGTGGGTTTTTATAGGAGCATGGAGAAGTATATGGATTGAAATCAGATGATAAACCGGAGGCTGTAGTTAAAGTACACCACAAACTATCTTTCCACTTGCTTCAATGGGCAACTTCCTAGTTGAAAACTTATCTCCACTGTCACTTGACTGAGCTGTCAGCAAATAATCTGAGTCTCAAATAAAATGATCAGGTAATGAAAGAAAATGGTTAGTTTATGAATATTTCAATTTGGATAAGAAAATAATTTGGGGACCTTAAGCTCAGAAGCATACCTTTATAATACTGGAATTTCAGACTATATAGGAAGCCACCACAGGAATTACTTTTTTTGCAGGCAATGCTTTTTGTATTTACAAAAAACAAAGGTATTTACAATAAACAAAGTCTATTTTTCTATGCTTTGTTCTCTTTTATATACTTTTTATCATTTCAGGAAAATATAGTTGCCTGTCTTTTTAAATTTTTCCTGATCTTACATAATTGATATGAATAGCCAAATAGTATCATAAATAGTGCCTTAAGCAGTCATTACTTATAATACAATCACTAATTGTTTTCATTCTAATTTGTAAGTTAGCCAAAAGAATTTTCAACAGTAACATTCTCTTTGATTTTTTTCTGAATTTCTGTGTTTTTCCAATATTTTGTCTTAAATTTTACATATTTTCCAAGGCAAAGGTCAAGTGACCAAACTTCTAAGAAGCAGAGCGTCATAGAGATTCATTATTGCCACCATATTTGAACAGACACTTTGCAGACAAATGATCTGTAACCATCACATTTTGTAGCCTGTTACCTTCCCTAATAAACTCTCATCATCATTAATGTTGCTTGTGAGTTCTGTGTAGCCATGAATTGTCAAACCCATAAGCAAAAAAAAAAAAAAAAGCTTGTTGTAGGAGGAACGTTTCATGTCCAATTAAAGGAGGATGGAGGGTAAAAACAGGCTTCTTTGGTGGCAGTTGGTCTTGGGTGGAATGTAGTTGAAGTTGCCTCCTTCTCTATGTAGCGAGCAGAAGGCAGATTTGACTCCCATGCCATTTTCTCACCATGTTATCCAGAGGGACACATGCCTGAAGAAGAGGATCAGGTTTGACAAAACAGAAAGTTGATGATAAAGAAGACTTTCCATTAGATGATCAGCTACAATAATCTATACAAGTGTTGAAATAATCATGAGGATATTACAAGACCTGGCAGTCTTTCATTTTATTGTACATAGGGTCACTTAGTTATAAGTGGACCAGTGATTCAAAATATCATTTTTTCCCTATAAAAGGGAAATCTTTATCGAGGAAATAGGTTGATGATCATTGACACCGAGGGTTTTTCTTTTCTTTTTTCTTTCTTTTTCTAAAGAAAAATCACTCTATTGGGGGCTCCTACAACTCTTATCATGATCAGTACATGCAACAATTGTATGCAGACCACATCTGCACATTTGTTGCCATCATCACTCCCGAAACATCTTTCTGCCACCCAGGTCCCCAGTGTCAGCTCCCCATATCTCCCCTCTCCCCCAAACCCCTCTTCCATGAACCCTTAATAACTTAGACATGATTATTATTTTATCATATTGTACACTGTCCAATGTGTCCCTTCACCCACATCTCTGTTGTCCATACCCCAGGGAGGAGGTTACATGTAGATCCCTGCAATTAGTTCCCTCTTTCTACTCCACCTCTTCTCCACCCTCCTGGTATCAATCACCCCTCTCACCACTAGTCCTGAAGGGAACTTCTCTCGTGAATTCACAAATTTTAATGTCTATAATTCATTACAGACCATAAATGTGAATGCTAGTGCGTGTCTTCTTTAACTAAAACCAAACCAAACTCACTGTCATTGAGTCAAGACCAATTCAGAGTGAGCTCACTGGGTGACTTAGATTGTAACTATTTATGAGACTGAAAAGTCTGCTCCATCTCACACGGAGCAGCTGGTGGTTCTGAACAACTAACTGTGTGGATTGTAGCCCAATATCCTGTGTGAAATGTAAAATGAAGAAAATATTGTCTACAAATAAATGCTCAGGTAAACTTTCAAAAGTCACAAGTAATCTTCCACACACAGAGACACACATGCACACTCTAAACATAAAACCTCATCTGAGAAATAAAAAACCCTCAACTGAGTTACTTATTATTGTATTTTTCATTTTGGAAATTTGCTGAATTTCAATATTTCCTCTACGTTTCATGGGCGAAACAAGTCTGTTATATACTTAAACAATGTATTATGTGTTTTGGTAACGATAAATGTCTCATCTCATTGTCTTCTAAACTCTAGAGTCGATCTGGAGATCCAGTGCTTATTTGACATCTAACTTCAGTATAATTTGAGAGAATACAAAGAGTGATTCTGGCATAGAATCTCTTATTTTCATGGCAGTTCTGAGGGTAGAGGTTGAAATGATCTTTAAAAATTCCTGAATAGTGACTGCTATAAGCGAAGCTAGAGAGAGTAGAAGCATGAGAAGAATAGAGAGTGGAAATTTATTTTGAAAGATTTCTTGGAGATATCTTCTGATAATACAAATCTATCAGAGATGCTTGCTAGAGGCAGGAATGGGGAGCAGATAAAGTATATAAAGATATATGCTTTCATGCAATATTCCCTTTTTCTGTTCACACAACTGCTTCTTGATCCATGTTCAGGTTCTCCATACCACAAAGTATTCTCAAATTCCCGTTCTTTTCAAGGCTATACATATTGTGTTGTGATTCTCACTGTCAAATGCCTTTGCACAATCAATGAAACACACGTAGACATCTTTCCAGTATTCTCTACGTGTAGCCAACATCATCCATGATCACCCTTTTTCCGTGTGTTCTGAATCCAGCCTCAACTTCGGACAGCCCCGTGCCGTATACTGCTGCAAATAATGTTGCATGATCTTCAGTGAAATCTTACTTGCATGTGATATCATGATATTTTTCTATAATTTTTAAATTTTATTGGGTAGGTCAGCTTTTTTGGGGAGTGGGTACAAATACAGATCTTTTGAATCAGTTATTCAAGTAACTGTCTTCAGAATTTCTTGACTTCAGTAAATGAATACTTCCAGTGGTTCATAAGTACGGGTATTCCAATTATACTGAAAATAATTATTCTGTTATTTATAATTCCATCTTTTAAAGCTATATTCTCTTCTTGCTAGATTAGAGAAACACAGAAAACAAAAGTTGTTCCATATGATAAAACACAAAGGAGAAGTGTTTGAGAGGATACCAGGGAGTGAGGAATTTCAGGAGTGTTTGAGTTACTGAAATGTTGAGCAGATGATCTTGGTTGTTGGCACTTTGTCATAAAGAACCCCAAGTGAAATACAGGTAAAGTTACGTAGGAATGAAATTCTTAAATGAGTTTGGTATCCTTTGGTTGGTATCCCTTCTCCTTTTCCATATGGAATTATCATTAATTAAGTATCACTTATCGCCTTATAGTTCCATGTTCAGTAAGATGGCCCTTTCCTTCATTATAGGTTTCTTTTTATTCTTCATACAATACCATTGATTTGTGGTGAAGTTGAAAGATTTTGTACATGGATTATTTATAAAATACAATTAAGTGTATGGAAAGAAAGTTTTGGTCTTGGCTTTTGAATTCTACTGCAAAAATTAAGATCACATCTTGATACTTGGGTATAATAAAATTTGTCAGCATGATCCAAAAATCTTTATTTCAAAGCCTCTGTCTGTGAGAGAAAGGAGTAAATTGAAATATGGTGACTTGTTTGATCTGCCTTTGGAGGTAAAATTAGTGCCGCTTATAGAAATCAAAAGGTTCAGGAGTGTCAAACTAAAACTATGAGAGAAAGCTTCAAGAGAAATGAAATACTTCTTGTATTTGAAGAGATACACGTAGAAAAAAGTCACAAAATTAACTTTCTGTTGAACTATATGAAATTAGGTTATTTTTTGGTTTGACAGGCATGGTGATTTTATTTTTAATTGAGTAAAAGAATAGATATGGAATTTCTTAAGAATTATATTAACAAGATATGAATTATCTACATTTGTTATTATAGACTTTCAGAAATACTGGTTTGGTAGACATTAAAAAGCACCTTCAGCAGCATTCTTTTATTTCTTTTTCTTTAGGATTTGTCCTTTGTTTTCATTATTGCTTTGCATTTTATCATTTCAAGTGTTTATTAGCTCAGTTGGATGTTATTTTATAAATAAGCAGTGTAAACAAATAATCAATGTTGGTAATTATTCTTCCTTATATGAATCAGCACAATTGTACCCAGAGCTTTGCAACATATTTTGCTTCAATTATACATAATGATTATACTTTCCATCGAAATGAAAAATGGATTAAATTTTTAAAGGATCTGAATACATTGAACTTCCATCTTTTTAAGAAATATAGGCCATCCAATTATAAAAGAAAAATGCATACTAACAAGCTAATGATTGTGATTTTAGGATATTTGGCTTACTCATATTGTCTTTCCATGACTTCCTTTTTATTGTGCGGTGACATGCTTAAGGAAAGAATTTTTTTTCACAGTTTGGGGTGTGAACCAAGTGAAATCTTGTTTCCTTGTGGGTGAGCTCTGTGAAAAGAGAAAGTCTGACTTCAGAAAGGGGAGACATTTCATTTTAATGATAGGGCCATATTTAATCAAAATTACAAAACGATTTCTGGATAATTAGAATGTTTGCTTAAACATGTTTTTAAATCATTTTTGTGTGTAATTTGTCTTCCTTCCATTTCCTTCTGATTTTTCTTCCTGTCTTCTTCTCTATGCTCAGTGAGGAGCTTTCAGATTTATATTGTTGTTTACCATTGACCTTAGAATGAAGAAAGACTGTGCCTCGAGGAAAAGTTTAGAAATTCTGATCATTTAATGAATCTTCTATAAAGAACTACATTTGACTTTGGGCTTTATTTAAATGTCAATCTTTTACAAGGAAGACTAATATGAATTTTTTCCCTTTAGTCTAACACCCCCTAGAAACTAATGAGAAGCTCATTTGTAGACTTTCAGCCTTGAAGACCAGATTTTGGGCTCCAGTCAATTCACTCTGGGCTGAAATCTCCCTGTTTCTTCCAGCATCCCTCCGCTTTCTCTCAGTAGTGCATTGGAAGCAGTGTGCCCTGGCTGCTGTGAAGCACAACATAATAGTAAATTGCTGAAGCTTTGTAAATGGCTTAGTTTTCACAAATTAGATTTCATTCAAGTTTATTCACAGAAAAACCTCACTCCTTCCTGTGTTTCAGTAAGTACCTCCCTCCTTAAAATTTAATTTAAATGAAATTGCAACATATCCAAAATTCTGGAAAGTTGCAAATAAATCTTTCTAAACTTTAATAGGCATTAAGCCAGAAAACAAATTAGAATTGCTGTCCACCAACTTTCTTGACTTGTCACACTTCTGGTACATGTGACAAGCTATAAAATGGCATCAGATATATTTATGAGAGAAAAATTCACTATAATACTATTTTTGGGCTGAGCCCCGGTGGCATAGTGGTTGTGCGTGGGACGGTGGCCCACTGGGTTGGAGGTTCAAATCCAGCAGCAGCTCTCCAGGAGCAAGGCTGGACCTCCTACTCCCACAACCAGGGGACTCCACATAAAATACTATTTTTAACTTATTATTATTTACCGATGTTCCTTTTTTGCTTTGTGTTCAAAAGTTTCCTTTATAACAAGGAGAACAAGATAAGTTCAAGAAAAAGTCTGCACTTGTACCTTTAGGAAGAAGGGACTTAATGATAATATCCCTAAATGTGAGACCATTGAGCAAATTTTAAATCAGGATTTGGGGTAGAAACCTAATAAATGGGAACATAGGGTAGCAATAGCAATGATGTATTTCCCCTCTTTGTCATGGATTTTTTTTCTGTTACTATTTTGTTCATGTGACAGAAACTTTGATAATCATTAATGGGTTATAGATTACTTATTGAGAGTGGCAGTAGATAGAAATACATTTTTCATGTGTTATAAAGTCCCCACTAACTTTTTCTTTTATAATTTCCATGATATGTTCAATCCTTTTCTTTTACAAAAACCAATGACGATGGGGCTTACGAGTCATCAATTTGTGAATTTCTCCCCACTTCTGAATAGTAAGTTCATTAAGACGAGAGACTTTGTATGACTATTTGGTTTTTGCCTTAAAAGTAGTTTTGAACATAGTAGGCACTCATTAGTGTTTGGTGAGTGAGTGACGTCTGTCATATTAATTCAAGCCATTTTGAAAATGATCAAAGCCTAAGAAAATGTGGTATTGCTGAGTAGTTTATATATTGCTAATAAATATATAGAATCTACAAATGAACGCATCTTAATACTTCTTTTTTAAATGAACAGAACAACTGAATATACACTAATATTTGAAATGAAATGCACACCTATACATGAGCAGTGCTTAATTATTAATTGTCTAATTTCATTAGCACATAATGGATAAAGAGAAATTAAAATAAAATAGAGTTTACCATATTAACGCATGTAATCACACTTATAATGAATTTAATTTTTATTTAGAAATTCAGAAATATTCAGAAAACCCTACATTCTTCAGTTTTTTTTTATTAGATAAATTCACAGTAATCAAATTAATGTGCTTCTTAGATCGCAAACTAGTATAAAATAGAAAATCATATCAGAAGTAGGCTGTCTTTATTGTGCAATTAATGGGCCGTATAATTCTGTGCATAGATTCCTGCTTGCACAGTGTGTTACATGTGAGACTGAAAACCACAAGTGCAAACCACTCCCTTTGGGGAATAAGATGAGACTTTCTTCTCACCCCCTAAAAAGAGGTACAATCTCAGAAAACCTACCTTGTCCTCAAGAGTTGTCTGGAAATTAGATATCATGACAGCTTGACGATCTATGGAAATAAAGGAAGGGAATCCAACCTGTCAATCGGAACGCAGACAAACGATGCTTCCTTGTGTGTGGGTCTTGTTAGAAAGAGGACTCGGGTACCTCCCGCTCCCTTTGCCCTTCCCCCTTCCTGCTTGCTGGGAGTCTGGCATCGACTCTGACAGCTATTGGTGACCTGCCGTAGTTCCACCAACTTTGGATGCACACAACTCTACACAGATCTGTGATTTTCCGGCTTTCTGCATGGCTGCATGTGACTATTTGAATCTGAAGAAGAACTAATGGACTAGGTTCAGATTTGAGTTGGATAGACCTGGTAGGTGTTCTTCTTATATAATAACTTCTTGATGTACAACTATTTTTATTTTTCTTTTTGGCGAGGGGGGCGCATCACTGCCCTCTGATGGTCATGGGAGCTATCCCGCGCTGCTCCTGAGAGCAGCCACTGAATTTGAACCGCCAAGCCCACGGGCCACAGTCCCGCACTCAACCACTTACGCCACCGGGGCTCAGCCCCGATGTACAACTTCTTAAAATAATCATTTTATTGGTAATCTATACAGATATATCATTCAATCATTTCATCACATCAAAAAGTACTGTACAATTGCTACCAAAATCATTTTCAAACATTCTGCTCCTTCCAGAACTCCTTGACATCAGCTCCCTTTACCAGCCCCCACCTCCTTCCCGCCCCCGTGATTATTGTACCCCCTGAAGCACATATTCTACTTGCTGTCCCTGTAGGTTCATCAACCTTGAGTTTACAATATTGCAAAACAGAAAAACATAACAAAAATTCAAGAGGGTGACCCCAATGGCATAACACATCTGAGCTAATCCCCATAATGAACAACAATAATCAGGAAAAAAAATAGAGAAAGTTTGAAAAGCAGGTAAGGCCTAACTTGCTTCAAAGGTGGGAATCAACTGACAAGGATTTAAACATTCAAATCGGATTTATAATTTTGATCTTCTAAAGTCATATCTCCAACGTGCTCAATTTAGTAACCACTTTCCTCCCATCCATCTATTATCGATAGAGGGAAATCACCAAAGGTGTGTTTCCTATGTAGACACCACAGATATATCTTGGGCCACAACTGTCCTCCATAGCCTTCTACAAAGAAGAGTCTCAAAATATTCCTTCCTTCAACTCAGATTATATGATTTACAATCCTTTGGTGACCTTTTTTGGTGTACTTCTTCCATATAGATTTACTTGGCATCTCACTCAGATGGTTGCTTGTTTGTAAAGAAACCTTTAAGATCAAAGATGCTATTTGTCTGAGAGCTATGCAATATCTAATTTTTTCTCCCACTTGACAGTAGCACCCATTATCTTCTGTGTTCCTTTCCTGAAGGTGACTATTCGGCAGGGCCATGATATAAGAACAAATTATTCTGAAATTGGAACTAGGGTTTAGTGGAATCTTAGAACCCATTCCCAATCTATGTCTTGTTTTGTTTTCTCCTCTGGCTTTGGTTCCCTTTCAAAAGCTTCTTCTTAATTTATGGTAGAGTGTCTTATCGATCATCGCTATGAGGTATAACAATCTTCCTTTAATATTGCCTTTGATAAGTCCCTGGTAATTTTTAAAAGCCCTTTTGAGAGAGGGAATTGGAATCAGTGTAGGCTAACTCCATGTCACCCTACCTGAAGTATTCACTTGTACAGATTCAATCCTTTTATTGCTGGATGTTATTTACACAAACAAGGGGGAGGTTTATTATCAGGGAAAATTCACAATAATATCCACTAAAAATATCAGTCTCAGATTTGATAGACTAATATGTATCTTAATACAGCATATAGGGCCTTGATGTAGAAAGGCCACACTTGTCTGCCTAGAAACAGTTCAACAATCTTGCAAGGTACAACTGTATTCTGCTTCTTCAGACACCATAAATTTTCAAACTGAAAGCTGCAGTTTACAAGTGTGTTTGAGACCGAGTCCAGTTTACCCAGTGGATCTTCGGCATCAGATCTTACTGATGCAGCCTCTAGAGCTTGTCATTCTTTTGACAATTCTGGATTCCATGCTCCAGCATTCCCCAACACTGACTTTGTCCCCTGGATGGCCCATTCTATATACACCACTGTGTTAGTCTGGGTAGACGAGAGAAACAAATTCATAGACATGCATACGCATATAAGGGAGAGGTTTATATACATGATGAATTGAGCATTGAGAAAGCCTTCCAACTCAGACCCGTCCAAGTCCATAAGTCTGATATTAGCTCAGATGTCCAATACCAATCCATAAAGTCCTCTTCAGATTCATGAAACACATGCAGTGATGCCATATGCAGGATGATCACAGGTCAGTGGGTAGAAAGCCTTTGGATAAAGTGGCACTGTAAACACCTCAGTGCTGGAAGGGGTCTCCAAGTTCCAGTTCCCAGGGCATGGAGTCTATCAGTATTGTGCCATGTGTCTGGTCAGTAGAGGATCTGATAGGGGATGAGCACACTGTCTCCCACCTCATAGGAGGAAATACTAGAGTTTTCCCAGAAACCTCAGGGGAAGGCCAGGCCCACAGCAGCATCATTGAGTGTGATCTGATTGACAGACTAGACTCCACCCCTTTACCCTTCATCCTCAAATTGACAAATGATTATATAACTACCACAACCACCAAGGATACTCACCCACTGTGGTGCCCAAAAGTATTTTCATCAATTCTGAATGGAGGTTAGTCCTCCTGCTTACCCTGCCAACAATCAGTCCTTTGTGTTCTTTTCCTCTCTCCTGACTTGACTTCCCTATCAGTCTCCCTCATCCCTCCAATAGCTTATAAAATTCTATCTTATACATAGAGAGATGAATGTCACTGGATTTGTTTCTCTGGTCACCCTAGCCACTGGGTCAAATGAAAGTTGTGAGTTAGAATTGACTTGATGTCAGTGAGTCATTTTTTTGTTTATATGAAAAATAATTTCTGAAGTTGTTTATCACCTCTGAGACACATTGTATTTCTAATATAAATGAGATGTATTAGCCAAAGAGCAACCAAATTAACTGCCAAATTATAATATTCCTACCTCATACAGTGTTTCCAAGGTATTAAATATTTATGGACCAGATAGTCTCATCTTTTGCCCGTGGAATGGCTGGTGTGCTTGAACCGTCAAACTTGCAGACATCAGTCCAAAGCATACCCTACAATTCCATCAGGTCTCAATAAATGAGGAAGCCAATCATTTAAAATATTGGCTAAAATCTTAATCTGATAAATATTGCAGAATACATAATTGAAGACTAAAGTGTGTGCTTTGCATACTTAATATCAATTTGAATAGGGATATATTTATTAAGATGTTCTATTTTTAAAATTGTGAGAAATCGATGTTTTGAATTTAGGATTCAATACTTGTATACAACAAAAATCTAAAAGAATGTTTCACAAATTCAGAATCACCAACATCTTCTGGGAAATGGTTATTTATCTCTGTATTTTGCTTAATGGAGAAGACATCTCTAATGCATGTTTCTGTAACATGAATTCACAGAAGGATAGTAAGGGTCTTTAAAAGTTATATTAGAACATTTTGCATAATATGAAAAAGGTCAATATGCTTTCTTTCAAAATATTTTGCTAAAATCTTTGAATGTTTGTATACAAAATAATAATTTGTAGTTTATATATTGTATTATATTGTGTGTACAAAAGTTATCAAATTTAACTATGGGTCTACATGTGAAGCCTAACAGTATAAAACACTTGAGGCTGAGCCCTGGTGGCGTAGTGGTTGTGAGCGGGACTGTGGCCCACTGGGATGGATGTTCGATTCCAGCTCCATGGAGCAAAAGCTGGGCCTCCTACTCCCACCACCTGAGGGCAGTGATGGCCCCCGCCCCCAAAAAAAGCACTTGGAAGTAATACTGTGACCTTATGCAAGATAGAGCTACACATACATATATATAATATATATGGGATATATGTGTATATATATATATATATATCCCCAAAAGGAAATTGAACTTCATTAAGATAAAAGGTATTGCTCACTGGATGACACTGTTAAAAGAATGAGAAAAAATTTTAAATAAAAAAAATTTATAGCTAGAAAATATGACATGCTATTTGTAGCAGAATATGTAGATAAACTCACACTCAGTAAGAGAAATTCAAAAGATCATCCTCTGAAAAGAACACACAAAGCTAAAATGCATACATGCAAGTGGTCAACACTTTTAGTGATTAGGAAATGAAAATAAATCTACAAAGAGGTAGGCATCTAGCATAGTGTCTGCAAGTTAAAAATTAAATCTTTTCAGTGTTCCTTAGCATGTGAAAGACGTGGAACTTTCACACTTCTGAGTGACTAAAAAATGATAAAGTGATGTTAGGAAAATATTTAGAAGTTTCTTAAAAATTCAGATGCACATATTACCTGCCATATAACCTAGCCCTTCTTATCTCAGTTACTTAGTCAAATGAATGAAAGTATATGTCCAAAGAAATAATTGTATATGAATATTCACAATAGCTTATTAGAAAAGTCAAAAACAAGGAACAACCCCAATGTCCATCAGCAGATGATTGGTTAATCAAACTTTGGTACAGTCCTACAAATGAAGACTGCTAGATAATAAAACAAAGCAACTATTGACAAATGCTAAACTGACTATGAATTTCAAAATACTTATGATGTGTGAAAGAAGACAGAATGCAGAAGAAAAATGAGCCACACAGGTTGATCTCATTTTTAAAATTCTAGGAAATGCAAGTTGATATATAGGGAAAGAAAAGAAAAAGGAAAAAGGAAAAGATCAGTGCTAGCCTTGGGTTGGAGAGGAGCACTAATAAATTGTATTTTAAATGAATGCAGGTCATTTGTACATCACTTGTTCTTAAAGCCCCTGAACATGGAAGAAGTGTGTTAGAAAATACTATTTGTATGTTCTGAGAAGGGAAAAAGATAAGGCTTTCTGGTACAGTGAGTAATTGCAGACTCTACATTACAAGGGAGGATTCTACTCTGTCTGATAGGGTCACTGTGAGCCAGCATTTACTCAATGGCAATGAGAAAAACATACAAGTGTATGTGTACAAATAAATGTATTTATATATGCATATATACATATATTCCAAAAATCCTCATGTCTTACTTCATTGGGCAATCTGCTAGGACAGGTCTCTTTGAACTGTGTAAAAAAAAATCCTATTTGTAAGGTAGAATCGAGGTCATGATAGTGGGGGGAAGGAAGCACCAAAGAAGAAATTTGTGTGCTTCATAGGTGCTATACAGCACCCTGACTGGCTCATCACTACCCTATGAGGGGATGTCCAATTGTGTACAGATGGGCCTTGGGTCTCCACTCTTCCCACCACCTCCCCCATTCACCTTGAGTGTGGTTTTATTCTGGGTCTGATATCTGACCCCACTGACACCTAGTGATCAAACAGGCTGGTGTGCTTCTTCCATGTGAGCTTTGTTGCTTCTTGGCTAGATGGCCGCTTGTTTACTATCTTAGGCTGAGTAAACTAGAGAACCAAATTCATAAACATGTATATGGATATAAGGGAAATGTTTATATACAAGAGGAATAGAACATTGAGAAAGCATCCCAACCCAGTCCAGTCCAAGTGATAAGTCCGATATTAGCCTATATGTCTGAAACCAGTCTATAAAGTCTCCTTTCAACTTGGAAAACATATGCAATGACACTAGGACAATCACAGGTCAATGGGTGCAGTTTATGTGTCCAATGACAGTAGAAGCAACCCAGCTCTGACAGGGGTCCCCCTCATGGCTCCTCATTTCCAGGCCTCAGGGTCCATCAGCAATATCCTTTGGTGGTAGAAGCATCTCAACACTGACAGGGGTCTCTCTGTGGCTTTTTCAGGTTCAGAGGTCTTGTTTCATCAGGATAAGGCCGTGTGGCTTCTCCAGCTCCTCCAGTTTCTCAGACACTGCCATCTTGTCTTGTCAGTGGAGTGTATCTCAACAACGGTGGAGATAGTCTCTCACCTCCATGAGAGAAATATTGTGAGACTTCCCAAAATTCTCAGAGAAAATCAGGTCGACACAGAGGTTGCATTGGCTATCTTCAAATTGATAGGCTAGACTCCATCTCTACATTTCCAATCATGAAATTGACACAAGAGTACATGACTGCCACATTTACCTTCAAGCCTTTAAGACCCGAGAAGCTATATCTTTTGAAAGTTGGACACTATCAGCTTTCTTCACCACATTTACTTATGTGCCCATTTTGTCTTCAGTGATCCTGCCAGGATCATCACAGAATTCCGGTAGGTTAGAAAAAAGTGTTCTTGTCTTGAGGGATTACTTGAGTAGAGGTTCAATGTCCATCTGCAATATCAGTTCTTAACATATAGATATGAGTACATAGTTATATTCCCCCTTGTTATATATATATATTTATACTTATATATAAATATATTTATATTTACATGTGTATATGCCTGTATTTTGTCCTCTATAAATGTTCTTGTCCTCCTGCTTTTTTTTCTAGTTCCTTTTTATTTCCCTCTTGTCCCACCATTATAGTGGCCTTCATTTGGATTTAATAATTCCTCGATGCACATTGCCCTTAATTGAGCTCCACTAGAGATGTAAGAGATCTCAATTAAAGTATTTTTTTAAATCCTAGTTGTCACTTGATGAGTAAGGTGTTCCTGACCCAGCACATGGTATTTACATTTGCCTTTTAAAAAAGAGACCTAAACAAGAGTAAGGAAGACAACAAAAAGATTTGATGCATTTGAATTATAGCACGTCTGGACTGTTTTATGTCCTTTCCACATACAGTGTGTACAAAAATAAACTGAATTGGAAGCATGTAAAATAACAACAACAACAACAAAAGCAGCAGCAACAATGACAAATGCAATGCATTCCAATAGTTAGAGTGTTTTTTTTAAATGTATAAAACACAAGCACAAACAGCTGTACACACAATACAGTACTTTAGTTCAAGGGAGCACTTCTACTTCTCAAAACAAAGCCAAGCAGATATGCTAAAAACTTCACATGCTATATAACTTGTATATTATGGATAATTGTATTTCATTATTGATCCATAATTGAATTTTGCATAGACAAAAAAAGCAAGAATAGACACACACACACACACACACACGAAACTGACAGGCAGATAAAGCTGGAAATAAGAGTTTGTAAGTGGCTTACAAGGTTTTAGGAATCAGAAACCTAGCTTTGCACTCTAGGGAATCTGAGCCTGAGAATGTTCTACTAGGTCCTTGAATCGGATAATACTCAAATAATCTTGGATTATAGAAGTGATACCTCCATAGTGAAAGAAAGATTTTTGAAAAATTCCTCAAGTCAGAAGTAGAATGTATAGAGAAATGTGTCTATAGCATTATTCTTTGTAGGTACTTGTACTAGCACTTAGTACTAACCATTTTCAGTTATTATTTTGCTGTCACACAGATCTGGTGTTGAAATTTATCATAACTTGGGAGTCAGAAAAGTCTCAGATAGCAATATTAAATTAGTACTAGGAACAAGGTATATTTGGGCATCAAACAGAGGTCAAAACACTAATTTCCACAGGGAATATCACAATGAAGCCCTCGACATTTAGAAATGGCATGCTGCATGAATTGCATGATCCCAAAGAGAAACAGCAATCAAGACATGTCGGAATAAGACACCAAGATTGAGCATCATGAGAACGTACGAGTTCTCATAGTGAAATGATCAGAAAATGTTGTTGATTGTATACTATCTAATAATCCATGAGATACTTAGGAATACACTTAAACTTATCTAAAATGATCAAGGATGTTTTTCTTTTAAAAAAAAAGCATTCATTGCTAAATGAAAACTACAGTGGTTATGAATGTGTTGGAAAGCAACTTGGACCAACTTTGGAAAAGAATAATATACTGAGAGTGAGCTGGAAATAGGAAAGTGATGAAAATTGTAAAACGAGCTTTGGAGACATAAATGCTAGCTTGAGAAAGTTTGTGTCATGTATAGAACCAGAATTGCTGAAATATATGACAACAGAGAAAAACGCCAATTGTAAAGATCACTATGCTTATCAAGGAAAATTACATAAAATAAATCCAAATATAGCTATATAGATGTGAAAGTTTGGAAAACAAACTAGAAAGAGAATATCACAGAAAAGAGAAAACAGGCATGTTATATAAAAAAAGAACAATTCCAGTGACAGCTGACTTTTCAACAGCCATGAATCAAGGTTTTAATATTTTCAAAGTGTCAAGGAAAAATATAACATGAAGCCTAGTTTTGTACCCTCATAACCTATCTTTCAAAACCAGAACAAAATACAATCATTTTTAGATAAGCATAAGCTAAGAGATCTGACCACAAAGAGACCTTTGCAAGACAAAGCTCCTAAGGGACATAGATCATTAGTAATGAAAATGACCTTAAAAGAAGCAAAGTGACGGTCACACATAGATAAATTTATAAAAACACTATGAGTAGTGTATGTGTACAATTATGATAAGAAAGCTTAAAAAGAGAATTGTCATCATTAGTGTTTTAATAAGGATTGGCACAATAACATCCAAGAATCTAACTTTTCTTAACATTATATGCACAACAGCAAAAGAGTTTCTTAAACATCTTTCTATTTCTTTTATATGAATTTTGAAGCATGACTACCAGGAGTTGGTGAATTGAAGTTATGTAAACATCCAATACCCCAGATTTTTTGTATGTGAAATGTACATTCTCATTGTTCAGAAGTAGCAAAGACTGTCTTAAGAGACTCTTTGGGAGAAACTTCAGTGCATTCATACTACATTCCTGATTTTGCCATCTTTAGTCTTCTTTGTGTTCCCCACATTCAAAGAACATTTAAAAAATACAATATGAATCTTTTGAATTTGTCCCAAATGCTGTTTTGACATAGTGGAAATCAAAGATCACATAACTCCATCAGTGAAAGTTAGCTATATGGTAACTTTACCTTCAGAAATGTCAGGCCAAGATGGAGGATAGATAAAGAAAAAATAGCATTGCATTTTGATATTTTTGTTCAATGTTCTTTTATTGTTGGGTCTGTTTTGTAAAAGTAATTTTTGACTCTCACTCATAATGTACCCCTAGAACTCATTGGGCGGTGATCTAGAGGTCCACATTTAAAGCCAACCGGCTGCTTCTTTGGAGAAAGATGGGACTTTCTACTCTTGTAAAGAGTTACAGTCTCCCAAACTCATATATATCTGCAAGGACTATGCACTGATGAAATGTTCTCCAATTACACATTTTTAGAAAACAGCATTGAAAGAAGATAAGGGTGAATGAAGGTCAATGATTGTAGCCTTCAGTATGGTTTGGCGCTCATGAAAAGAAGACAAAAATCCTTATAATTTGACCAGTAGGTAAAGTCAAAATAAATGGAGAAGAGTTTGAAATTGTCAAAAATTTCACCTTACTTGAATCTATAAACAATAATAATGGAAGGAACAGTCAAGATGAGATCAAATGACACATTGCATGAGGTAAATCTTTTACATAAGACCTCTTTAAATTATTGGAGAGCAATATGTTCACTTTGATGTTTTAGCCTGTGCCAGACTCCAAGCCATGATAATTTCAGTTGCTGAAGTAATTGGATCAAACATAAGAGCATTTGTGGTGGTTCAGGTTCTGACAGTTGTACTTTCTGTTGTACAAAGTCAGAATGCATCAGAACCAACAATGTCACCTAAGATCCACATGTTGATGCAAGAAATATATGCAAAATATTTCCAGGAAGGACATGTAGATTTAAATAAATTTAGAAATCTTTAGTAATATGGTTGGAATAAAAATTTCGCAAATAGAATCTCCTGGTATATTTACACAGATTGATAGAAAAAAGAGGTGACTAGGTCAGTGCTGAAAAACAAAGCAAAAAAACACATTAATGGTGATTTATCACATGTTCAAGCAAAAACTCATTTAGAAAAGTAGGAAAAAGTTGAAATTTTCTTAAACAAATAAAAAAATTTCATCTAAAATATCTAACAAACCCCCATATATAATAGTGAATTTGTGCTGTTAGGGCTGTTGTTACAAAACAGGCTATTGATTTTCAGAACCAAGAGGTAGGCATTTAGTCTCATGACTTTTATTCAGCATGATATGAGAGGAAACAATCAAAATAAGGGGGAATAAAAAAGGAAACAAAGAAAATGGTTATAGGCTGTACTGCTGCCATAATAAACATATCTATGCATTATGAATTGATGGTGCCTTGAGAATTATGAATAGATGGTGTCCCTGTGAAATAAAATAGGCCCTATTTTAAGACTGGAAAATATGAAACTAAATTCCCATCATTCAGAAATACCATGGCCGTCATTGTAACAATTCTAGTTACACACAACTGTTAAAACTAATAATAGCTTTTTATCAGATTAATATGTTACACTCAATAATATTAGTACTATCAAAAATAATTAAAAATGTGTAATTACTGATAATATATTTCATTCCTACAAATAAAATATTAATTCAGACTATTTCTGACAGAAAAATACAAAGTCATCAAATGAGAAAATATCATAAAACTTAATTGACTATTCACAAACTGGAAAAGTAAACTGTACTTGTATATAAGAAGTTTCAATGCTATAAAGATGTTAATTGAAATTAAACAAGTGGGCACCTAGCAGAGAAACAACAAGCCCACATGGAAGAAACACCAGCCTGTGCAATCATGAAATGTCAACAGGATATGGGAACAGGCACGAAAAAAACAAAACTAACCAACAAACAAAAAGATTGTTGAGAACAAGGGTTGTTGAAACAGAGACCTCAAATCCATCTGTAGACAGTAGTACATCTGCTCACAGAAGGGCTGAGTCAACCAGAACTCATTGCTGAAACATACAATATTCCTCTACTCTGTTAAGGCTTCTTCACCCCCACCCCACCCCCACAATCATGGCCCCAGCCCTGACTTTCAGTTCTGACTAGACCAGAGCAGGTACACTTGTACAGATACAAGCTCAGGACACACGGAATCCAGGCCAGATAATCCCCTCAGAAGCAGTAATGGGGTAGAAAGAAGTGGGGGTGAGGAAGGGGTAGAAAAGGGGAACTGATTGCAAAAATTGATACATATCCTGCCCCACCCCCAAGGGGATGAACAAGACATAGGTGAAGGGAGGCAGCAAAGGTGTAATACATGAAAATAATGATTATAATTTATCAATGGGTCACAAGGATTGAAAGGGTGGGGGAAGGGATGAAAGGCTGATATCAAGGGCTCATAAAAGCAAATATTTAGAAAATGATGATGTCAACATATGTACAAACACGCTTGATAAAGCTAATGGATGGATCATTACCAGAGCTATAAGTGCACCCAATAAAATGATATTAGAACAGAACAAAAAGCAATATGTTAAGTCCTTCAAATTTAATGTACAATTTTAGGGCAACTATATATAAAATTCCCAACATGTTTGTTTTATTAATAAAGTAACCCTAAAATTTATATGAAAAAAATCACTGAGCATGGTGAAAGCAATTTTTTCAAAGAAACAGGACATACAATTGTTCCAGATAATAAATTGTTATCCAAAATAGCATTTTTTTAATCAATTCATGGAAATAGTAACAAAAATATATGCATATACAGATTGTTTACTTTTCTATTTTAAGATATCCATATAAATGGATGCACATACACAGATATATCACAATATACATATTAAATACTCACATTTATCTCTATATAATTTGCCAGAACCTTGGCTTTATCTCATGATCTTGGTATACTTGAGTCCTTCATTCTGGTTCTTGCATACAGAGCCTCCTTCTGTTTTATAAGTCATGGTGTTGTTTTCTAGAAATCGGTCTTTTTTGTGATGTGTTCAAAGTGAGGAACATATTATCGACAATCTCGCTATTCCAATTTATGAGAAGCATATTGGCTTTTGCTCAAAAAAGCATTCTGGCTTTTGTTAATAAAAGAATTAAAAGATTATTTTGTTCATTCTCATGGAAGTCCATACTATATTCAATATTCTTCTCCATCACCACTATTCAAATTCTCTTCTTTCTACCCTTTTCACATGTATATGAGGAGTGTTAATATACATAGTAATTAGTTGAAAAGACAATAGCTGATATCTTTGGTTTCTCTTTAGAAATTCAGCGACAAACATATTTTGTAATAATTGTATCCCTTGTGAATGCTGCTTCCATAGATAACGATTATTGTTCCAAGTAAAAAGAAATAATTGACTTCACTTTTTTTTCTAGTTACCATTTCTATCAATCCTCCTCTGAGGATGTTTTATTTTCCTCTTCATGTTCCTATGTAATTCACCTTCAATTGTAAGTGTTGAATTTTGTCTTTGTTTTTATATCAAAAGTTGTTTATATGTATATCTCTACATATATGTGTATAAATATATATACATCCATGTATACATATATTATCTATTAGTAGTATATAAGATGCCAGCAGGGTTATGTAAATCAAAC
Organism: Nesogale talazaci; assembly: GCA_004026705.1. Lineage (NCBI taxonomy): Eukaryota > Metazoa > Chordata > Mammalia > Afrosoricida > Tenrecidae > Nesogale > Nesogale talazaci. The sequence continues at coordinate 480,856 of PVJH01000065.1, read as the reverse complement.
AGAATTTAGCAGTACTTCCAGACCAAAAAGAGCTTATTGAGGAGGAATAAGTTGGCCATATCAGAGGAATTTGTGATTGAAAATTTTATGGATAGCACTGGGATATTGTCAGATACTGGAAAGCTCATAAAAAGAAGTAGACCATTGTCAATGGTAATGCCAGAACATGATTTAGCTGAGGACGAGCTGCCTTCTCAAAGCGGAGTGAACAACAGTAATGTAGATGAAGTAAAACCTTGAGGACCTTCATTTGCTAATGGAGCAAAACTCAAAATAAGAAAAAACAGCTGCAAACATCAATTGATCATTGGAATTTTGAATTATGAACTGGCACCTATGAAAATTAGTAGTGGCCAAAAATGAAATGGAATACATAAATATCAGTATTCTACGTGCTAGTGATATGAAATTGTCTAGTTGGATCATATTCAATCAGAAAATCAGTTGTTTGAATATACTTGAAATGACAGATTCAAGAGGATCGATGCTATCCTCATCAGCAAAAGAGACATTTCAACTTCGAGTTTGAAACACAATGCCATCTGAAATAGGATATTATCCACGCATATATACAGTAAAATCAATCAGTACAATTATGATGTAAAATTATAACCAACAGTTAAAGTTATCAAAGAGGAAGTTGAAGAATTCTACCAAACTCTTCCATCTGAAACTGATCAAATATGCAATCAAGATGCATTGATTGAAGAGTAGAATGCAAAAGTTGGAAACAAAGAGAAAGGAAGAGTAGTCAAAAACCATAGTCTTGGTGATAGAAACAAGTTGGAATCTCATGTAAGAATTTTGCAAGACAAATGACTACTTCATTGCAAATACATTTTTTCAACAATACAAAATGAAACTAGACTTGTCCAAATGGAACACAGAAAAACCAAAGTTAACTACACCTGTGAGAACAGACCAGGGAGAGACTCAGGATTAACAGCTAAAACAGTCCATAGACAGACTGTGAAACAAACAATCAGTTGTTCATATGTAAATTCAGATTGAAAATGAAGCTGACTAAAACAAGACCACAAGAACCAAAATATAGTCGGGTATATTCCATAGAATTTGAACAAATCTCAATTCTGGCTCCCAGAAGCAAAGGCTGGGCCTCCTACTCCCACCACCAGTGGGCAGTGATGCCTAAAAAAAAAAAATTAAAAAAAATAAATAAAAGAATTTGAACAAATCTCAAGAAGATATTTGTTGTATTGAACACTAATGACAGACCTGAAAAACTGAGAAAACTTCAAGAATATAATTTATAAAGAAAGAGAAATATCATTGCATGTTCATGAGTCTGAAGAGAATTTCTTAGATTGGTATCAGGCATATGGGCTAATATTGAGCTTATGACTTTGATCTGGATTGGGTTGAGATGGTTTCTTAATGTATTACTATCCTCTATAGAAAACGCTCTCCTATATGTATAAGAGTGTCTATGAATTTGTTTCTCTAGTCTGGGAAGCCAGACTAACACATTATGGGACCAGGACTTAGGAACTAGAGAAACAAATCATAAAGATGGAGAGTAGATATTAGTTTGACCTCTTCCTTATGGTAGTTTTTCTTCTTTGTCTAGACCAAGGTTCAATAAAGCCACACTGTTTACTTGGTTGTTTTCTGGGAAGAATATAGGAAATTCAAATTTTTATTGATTTACTTGGTTTTAATTTTTAGTTATTCCTCCAGGAAATGGTGAGAATGAATGTGATTGATGTATATTTTGAGTTCAGGGTAGAAGTCACCATTTGAATTTCTCAGATACCATGTTTCTTAAGGAAAAGAACTGACAGAAGGTCAAAATGGCTCACAGAAATCTTGATTCTGGTTTGATACTCTCAGAGGCTTAATCCATATTTTTGTATCTTTAGAATAGTTTAGATAAGGATTAAGATATACTAAATAAGGATTTAACTTTACTGTTTTAAGAATTGAGTTTAGTATCGGTTTCTACTTTGTACTAATATCTTCTGCTTTTTATTGTGGATAAAAGATTTATCAAAATGATTTTGTGAAGTATGAAAATAGAGTGTGAGTAAGCACACTTTCCTGGAGACATTAATTTGATCTTTAGATGAGTTTAGTACACACCTACAGAGAAGGCTCTGAAAAGATAAGCCCCACCCAGTGCTTTGGAGTACTTAGGATATTTGCAATCCCCGAGACTTCCATAGGGGCAGGATTGACAGATTTAAGAAAGAGAAACTATGGTTTTGGGGAAATATTGAACTAGTAGTTTTTGTCAGAAGCTGGATAAAATGAAGAAAACTCCTTTCTAAGACAGGATGTTAAAAGAAGGGCAGACTCTAAAGCTTACTATATGACCATCTGGATCCACCTGTTAAGTGGCAGTGGGAGAAACCCAGCGATAAAGAGACAAGTTCAATCTGGCCACTGACACCTGTTGACCTGGTTTACAGGAACTAGAGGAGAAGATGAGAGCAGGTTGACTAGTCTGAAGTTCATGATCTAGCACAAGAGGGCTAGATTTGTTGAGAAATTGTGATTGGGCCTTAGTCTAAAAGCCCAAGACCCTAGTCTAAAGACAAGGCAACCAATGGACATGTAAGTAAAGCAGCCTATATTGAGTTGACCAGAACCCAACTAGATGAAAAGGATATATTGGGGCATGTGAACAGTGCATATTGCCTTTATGGATGGTCTGTCTTGATTTCACTTTGCTTATGGATGTGGATTTCACACAGTTACAATTGGAATGAAGATTCTTCACATCTAAAAATATGATTGTCTCTTCAGAGAACTGGGTTGATGTAAGTAGGCAGTATAGAAATTGGATATGCAAAATGGGGTGGATAAAGGCACGGAATGGTTGCCTGACTAACTTTCATAGGTTTGAAAATATATTCATAGGGGTATAGAATTAAAGTATATGTGTTACTTAACTGCAATTGCTAGACATAGCATATATTTTGTTTTCTTCATTTATAAAATATGTTTAAATGAGGGTGGCACATATTGAATTATGTGCATTTTAGTTTTATCCTGTTAGGGACAGATATGATTTATTATTGTTTGTTTGACAATTATATGTGGCTAAAGAGTTATATGAAAGTGTCAAATTGATGATTGGTGGTCTGGAGTAGTTACATAATCTAGTGTCAATTTAGGATCTGAGAGGATTAAAAGTAAAAGATGGAGTCCAGTTTGTTAATCGGATAATAACCAATGAGGTCTCTATGTGGGCATAGCTTTCTCCTAAGAATCCTGGGGTATCTGTTCTTTTCCTCCTTGGAGGTGGCAAAGAGTCTCTGCTCAATCCCTTCGAGATTCTCTACTGATGGACTACCAAGAGGAAAAACAAATCTTAATGGAAAAGGTACAGTCAATATTTCTTTGAAGCAAGGATGGCAAGACTTCATTTCACATCTGTCAGGAGAAAGCAATCCCTGCTGGAGAACATTATATTTGGAAAAGTAAAAGAGTATAAAAAGACATGAAGGCTGTTTACAAGATGGATTGATTCAGTGGTTACCACAGTAATGTCACATAAAATAACAATTGTGAGGGTAGTGTAGGCGTTGACAGTGTTTTTGCTCAGTTGTGCTTAGGGTCATTATTAGTGGGAACCAACTGGTTGACACCTAATAATTTGTTTATCTGCATCATTTTATATCAGACTCCAAAGAAATGCTATAGACAATTCTTGAGACCTATATCCTTGGTAAATTTAAGATGTAATTGTGAAAATGAAAATTGTAAACTTTTAGAAATAATTTTAATAGAATCATTCTATGACTTTGGGTAGGGCAAGATTTTTAAAACCTACAAAATGTATAATCCTTTAAGAGAAAAATGCTGTATTCCATTTAACTTGAGAAGTTTGATGCCAGGAAAGACACCCAAAGTAAACTGAAAATAGTTGTTTGTTTCAGGGTGATTTCAAATAGCCTTCACTGACATGTACCATATATAGAGCAAGTCTACATTTGGAGCAGTAGAAGATGTCTCCCATTTGGGGCCTGTCACATTTGCAAAGTCTGCAGGCCACATGCAGGAGACAATATGCTGTTTGGTGGCATATCTGAAGCACAGACGTCTTAGAAACAATGATCTAATTTCATTAATGTAAACTGTGTGTTTTAATTAAATTCACCCCCAGAGAGAACCAATATTGAAGGAGTGCTCAAAGAAACAAGTCTCAGAGATATGAGAAGTGTTAAAAACCAAAGCTGTTGAAGAATGAAGTAACTAAACAAAAGGAGACATTCGGAATCTCAGTGTACACGACAGGTTAGAGTGCTTTCGATCTGAAAGTCTCCCATTAAAACAGAAACCTCAATTGTATGCAAGCCACATTTTCACTGAGAACCTACTTCATGACTCATTCTGTGCTCTCAGCTGCAGTGGGAGTAAAGACAATCCCTACAACTCCATTTCCCACTTTGGCACCATGCCCTGACGTCATTATTGACGTCACTGCTCTGTTTTGTTTTTACTTCCCTCCTCTGGCCTCCCTAGCCCTCTCTTTGGGTTTAAATGTGGCTGTCATTGGAGTAGGCAAGTTTTTTGACTGAATATATCCCTCTTAAAACCAGGTTATATATTCTCTAAGGACGGTGTCATTGTCATTCAATAAACCCAGTGCCCAGTTGTCATGTAATAACAAGTACTTCATAAATTTGTGTTATATTGGAAACAATTTCCACGAAAATAAAGAGCTTACAAACAAGTGTTATCACACTTTATTTGCTTGGAATTATGATCTGTTGCTTTATGCCAGCCTCTTCCCAGTTCAGTAACAAACTCTCAAAGACCACATCTTTCCCTTTTCTGCCCTTACCCATCTTGTATGCCATAGTGTTCAGATGGTGCTCACAGCATTTGCTTGAGCAATCTGTAGGCCCTAATGGCATTGGCCATTTTCCACTGCGTCCACTTTAACTATTCTATAGCAAATCTCATGATTTTTTTGCTTAACCTAAGGCTGATATTTCCTCTAGAGCTAATTAGTACCTCAAAATTAGCTTTGCAAATCTGGTAAAACTGGAAGATAATCAATTAGTTATTTGTTAGATTCTTGATATAAAATTTAAATAGGGGAAATATTTCAAGTTAATGAGTTTTATTATGCTGGTTTTACAAAGAGGGCAAAAATTTGCCACATGATTTCTCAGATTCTGATAATTAAAACAAGACTTGACTTTCTATTTTCTTAAATTTATAATTATATTAAGATCATGGTATTAAAAGAAAGAGATATGCATACAAGTGAGCATGTGAAACTTGCATTTTAAAGTGTCTAGAAATGAAGGACATACATCGTGTTTTGTTGTCAGGACTGTGGAGGCTCTGCTCTATCAGTTTTAAGTTCATGGCTAATGTATGACTGTGTTTGAGAAAGAGGAGAGAAAGAAGAGTGAAGGAGAAACAGCAGTTGACTGATGACCTTTTACATTGATCAAAACAACCATCTATTTATATCCAGTGGGAAATGCTGGTGCCTTTGAAGGCAGTTCACAGCTTCTCTATTCTATGTGGCCTTTTTAGGTGCTCAGCTTTCATCCTGATCTACATAAAGTAAATGCTTCACAGGATCAAATTTACCTTCTAACTCTAAAGGAGCCATCCACTATGCTGGAAACTCTGGGGAAGTTGTGTTGCTCTGACCATTGATTTCTCTCCCTGTTATCTTTCTTGCCTGTTTCCCCTGAGCACAGGCTCCTCTCCATTTCTGCAGTCTCACCTCATGGAGAGCCCCGTCCTGGGTAGGAAATTGTTTCCATGGTGAAAGCCGTCGTGTGTTTCCACAATGCTCTGAAAGATTTCTTGGGTGCACTCCATTTTCATCACCAAGAGAACTGTGATTATGGGACATCAGTGCGACCTGTGTTCGTCTTCAATAGTAGTACCCAATGGCAGGAATTCATTACATCATTGTCTGAGGTAGTTAGAGTTAATACTAATAAAGTTTAGATCAAATTAGAGGCAGATGAATTTCATCTCATGACCCATTTAAAAGGCCCAGCTCAGTTGACAAAATTGTCCATTGACTTCTTTTTTCATTTGCAGTCATTGGGAAAACAACAACAGGAGCAAACAGTATAGCTTCTCAGGAGGGTTTTAGTCCTGGTGCGTAGTGGTTATGCAGTGGGCTGCCAACCTCAAGGGGAGCGCTTGAAGCCACCAGCCTTTCCATGGGAGAAAGAAAAGGCTTTTGATTCCCATAAAGATGTATAGTCACAGAAACTCCTGACGTCCTCTAGGAAATCTCCTGTGCCCTACAGTGTTGCTGAGTCGGAATTGAAAGGAGGGCAGCGAGTTTTGAGCAGCTGGTTTATTGGAGAGTCACACACCTCCAAGAATTAAGAGGTAGATCTTTATTTCAATAGTCAAGCAGCATGAAATGTTCTCTTGTTAACATATGTATATATGTGTATATTTTATCTATGGAGAGTGTTTATAATCTAAAAAATTTTATTGGGAGACAGTAAGTAAAGAAGCAAAGTGCTGAAGCCTTGTGTGTTAGCATTCACAGGAGGGCGTTTGCAGAATACGAAAAGAGCAGATCTTAAAAAGCATGTCCGTGCAAAAAGCATAAACCTGGACTATCACAGGAAACATGAGGTCTGTGGTCACCCCAGTCATGAGGGCCGGGCAATGGAATGTTGAATATTAATAGAATCTATTAGGACTCCAAAGCTAGGGCTTAGTTTGGCAAACAGTGATATTTATTTGACAAATCTGATGAATAAATATGAAGCCAACCTTCTATATTAATGTGGAAGGTGAATAATTTGATTGGAGTTATTAAGACCATTAAAACTGATTGCTTTAAGATTTGTTGTTATTCTGTTAGATTAAAAGATAAATCAATGTCAGCTTTTCACTGGGACCCTCCCAACTAAATCAATCAATGACTAACTTAGTATGTGCCTTCTGTTTCCAGTCATTTTGGTTTCATTTTCATAGGATGATTTTTGCCCTTGAAGGTGCCATTAGTTGTGCTTATGTGGAATGTGCAACAATGTCACTTCTTCCATTATACCTACGAAATATGTTCATTCAAATATAGGCCATGGCTGTGCTGACTGCGACTGAGTCCTTGCACATCTTTAAGCCACTTAGAAGAAATGTGTGCATGATTTATAGAAAGAGCAAACAAAGCATGACCTTTCCTGAACTGATTAACAGTGCTATTCTTCAGAGTGGCAGGTTGCGATAGATTCACTCACACGAATGATTTTATAAATGTGTGTAGGGTACAATACAAATACATAACATGAAAAAATAATGAGATTGATATAAAATGCGGACCAAGCATTAATGATGTATTATTATAAGAAAGAAAATTCAAGTCACTTTTGCTGAAATTAGACTTATAACTAAAAATAAGACAAAAGGATTTCTAGGTGAAATTTGAGCCTTTCATCCAATTATGTTATTGTAAGTTTTAATATTGAATATTTTATCTTCATTATAAATATTTCAGTATGCCATAATTTATGCCGACCATAAAATGCTGAATTGGTTAACATGAAGTCTATTAAAGCTACATCTACTTTTGTAAATTTTCTAGCAAATTTTATTTCTCTTCCTGTAACCCAGCACACTGTGCAAACAGCAGAGGATGATATTAAGTCATTTGGAAATCAATTCTACTCCTCAGGTTCATCACTTTCTCAGTCAATGGAAGCACTCTGAAAGTGTCTAAAATTACATTTCTTGTTAATTTCCTTTTTGCAATGTCAGTCTCCTTCATGTTAAGGTAAACTTAGAATGATTGAGTTGGCATACTTGAAACCATAAAAATGCCAGTGAGATTCACTTCACAGTAACACAAGCCTATCATGTGGATTCTGAACTCATTGGCTTGAAAATGATCATCCTTTTTTTGGGCAATGGAGGCGGCTATTATACTTCAGTTCCTTGAGGGCAGGGCCCGCCTATGGTGCTCTGAACTGCCTGATTCCACATATGAAATGACTACATTTTGAGTCCCTTCTCAATGAAATGTAAATTTATAACCCAGAATTTTCATGTTACCCTCCATTGAAAACTGGAGTTATGTACTTTTCTCTCTTTCCTTTTGGTTAAAAAGCAGAATTAGGTAAAGTTCCGCTTTTCAAGGAAATTCTTTAGAAAACCATGCTAAATATGTTCTTTCCTGCCTCTTCCTCCACACAATGTTTAACTTACCACAGCTTCATGCTCATGGGAACATTGAATAAATACTTTTGGCTGATAGACGCAAACCAAATACTGTATTTTAAAGTTAACTTGTTTCTCTTCTAGCACCTTCCACTGCCCTAGTTCTTTAACATGGAGTTAAGTTTTAAGTTGGATTTAATTTGTGCCATTCTTTCTTGATGCGTCTCAACTGAGTAATACGTAAGTGTGCCTAAAGAAAGGTTGCCCGTGGAGACAGCAATTTCCTGTGGGAGGAGAGAGCTGAAAAGAAGCAGCACATCGTTGTGTGTCCTCTCCACACTTCCTCTGAGCATTTCCCTAGGTTGTTAAGGAAGCCACTATTTCCTCAGTGCTTAGGTTCGTTTCAATAACAGCAAAGAGGGCAGGAAGTAGCATATTCAACATTCTCTAACTGCGGCTCAATATTTTAAACAAAAGCATGGAATTGGCAAATTTTGGAATAGTGAATACTATTTAACCATTGATAGCATTAACCAACATACAAACAGATGGCTGTCTTTTAAAATGAAACAAAAACTATTCAGGAAAAGAGACAGCTGACCTTTGAAGAAGAATCAGTTACTACGATAATCTTCTATTTAAAACTCTCCACAATGGCCATCTGAAAGAATGAAGTAAAGGTCAAGCCGATGCTGAATTTAAAACTTTCATTTCTAACCTAAGGATATAATAGAAAATGAAATTTGGAAAATGATCAAAATTTGCTTCCAAAGCCACCTGCATGGTTGAGGTTTTTCTTTGAAAGAATCCATTCCACTCTTTCTCTTGATGAGTGGGGAGAAGGAAGATTTAGTTTCCTAGAATTGCCATAAAAAATGAATATAAACCAGGTCACTTAAAACAATCAAAATGTATTCTCTTACAGTCCCAGTACCTTCAAATGGGGTGGGGGTGGGGGGAAAACTGTCATCAGCAGAACCACACTCTCTCTGAAAGTCCAACGGAAAGATCTTTCTTTGCCTCTTCTTGCTTCTGGTCATCCTCAGCATTCTTTGCCTTGTAGATACATGACTTCAATGCCTACATCCCAATGACATGCCTGTGTCTCTTCTCTTAATAAAGACACTATTCATATTGGATAAAGATCTATTATAATGTGACTTCATGTTCATTTATCTAATAATCTCTTCAATGATTCTATTTACAAATAAGGTCATGTGCCACAGGTACTTGGGTCTTTTGTTAATTGTTGCAAGGACTCTGGGGTTACTAATGCAATAACTGTATCTTTTTGAATAGCATAACTTAGTACCATAGCAGGAATTCTGTGGATTATACCAAGTAGTTGAGCCATATAAGGAAGAGAAACTTGGAGCTGCTGCAACAGGAAAGGAGGATACATTTCTGCTTCATTTGTCTATATAATATTGTTTCTGATCTATATTTCCTATTTCTAAAAACCTTAAATAAGAAGATCATGAGAGAGCATTCAGTGTTTTTTTCTAATCTTACTTGGGCCAAGTTAGTTTTCATTGAAACTTAAACAATTAATTGTGACATAAATCATGTAGAATTGAGAAGTTATTTCTTTCTATTAAGGCAAAGAAGAATTTCTTACAGTTAGTCTCTAACAGTACATATGTCCCTATATAAATGGGCTGAAACACATATATATGCTGAGAACCATTCAATATATCCATAACGTGAAGTTATTTTACTACAGGAGAATAATTAAGAATTATAACAGAAAGAAGTGATACTAAGTAGTAAAACTTTTCATTTCAGTGTTTCCAAATATATTTCATATGACTTAATATTGTATTAGAGCTTTCATCTCTGAACACTAAGCTTACAAAAGGCCATATAGTTTACAGTGGATGTCATAAATCCATTAATGAGTCTTCCCATAAATGCAGGCCCCATTGAAGAATGCCTGCCCATTAAGCAGCAGTGTGAGTAGCTTTGCCCTGGGGCAGAGTGTACTGGTTCCCTGCCATTCCCCTATCAGGGAACTTGCCTGGGTGTGTCCTCAATGCAAACCGAGGTGTTAAACTGTGTGGTCATAAGTTAGATCATGTTTGCCTTGATTGGAGGATCCTGGACTCATTTTGTAAGCTCTTCTGTTTAATACAAAGTGTGGGTCCAAGAATGAATGGTCCAAGTTCTGTTTCTTTAATACACCAACAACTATAAACCCACGGGTGGGATTATGATCTCTTCTGTTGATCTCCCTTATTCACATCATGCCTTTGATTTTATCTTGTCTTTTCTCAAGACTTTGCAAATATTCATCAAAAATTAGATTTTAATTTTGTTATCTCTCTAATACCCTGAATGATACAAAGAAAACGTCTGAACTCATCAATAGAAATAAGGGGGGGGGGGTGTCTATTTATGTTATACAACATATCATCAAAAGCAATCAATAAAATTGTTACATATAGCAATAATATTCTAACTTTAAATAGCTTCAAACCTCAGAAAATGTATGCAAGGTTTATATCTATAAGCACAGAAAGAATCCTTATTTCTTCAAAGGAGTCTTCTTTCTTCAGTGAATTCCTTCTCTTGCTCTTTTTCTATTTGATCTTTGTGAGCTTTCTTTCTTGTAACAATTTTTATTCTGTTTATTATATTTTCTTTAAGAGAAATGACCAAAATAAAGTGTGCAGAATTGGTCATCTTGAAGATTGATATTAATAAAATTGATGTCCTCCAATAGCCATGGAGTATGATAGCAAAATAAATAAAAGCAAAGGAAAACATGAGAGACTCACATACTTTTATAACCATTGCTTGCTGACCTTACTGGAAGATATTACCCCAGGTTAACAGAATGATTGTTAAGGATAAGACTAGGGAGATTTATCCTCTCAGTTAAGAAACTATATTTCTTCTCATTTCAAGATTCAATATAAATCTCTTATTAGATAGTATTTATAATTTAAACTGAGAATAAATTCTCAGGAACAGAATTTAGATTTCTGAAGTTACAAAATAGCCAGACCACATTACAAAGAAGAAATTTGAAACTGGTGAATAAAAGGGAGAATAATTGAGCATCAAGTATCTTTATAAAGAATGATAATGGAGAAGCTCAATAAACAGTGCCAGGGGCAACTGCAGAATTGATTGATTTTCTTATGCAAATTCAGGTTGAAGTTGAAAAGAAATAAAACAAGTTTGTGAAAATCAAGATAATTTACTATGAAGATGTCTTGGTCTGGCAAAACTCTACCATGCACTCTCCGGCTTAAAGGTCATATTTTTCAGCAACTGTTTTTACTTTGTTTCCAACTATTGCCTTCTAATCACCAATAAATAACATTGCAGCTCAATATTTGCTTGATCAATTTCAGCTTTAAGACATTGGTAAAAGTCTTCAATTTCTGTATCACTAGGTTTAATAGTTGGTGCATGGATTTCAATAAATATTAGAACAATAAATGTGACTTTGATGAACATGGCAAATTCTTCTTGAATTTGTCATTCTCCAAATACTCAAAATCAGTCAATCAATCAATAAACAAACCAAACACATTGCTATTGAGTGGATCCAAACTCATACTAGTCAGAAAGGACAGGGGAGAACTGCTCCTGTGAGTGTTCAAGACTGTGACTTAAAAAAAAATCATTTTATTAGTTTTATTGGGAGTTCTTACAGATATCAAAACATCCCACAGTTCCTTCACCTCAAGCAGTATTGTAAACTTTCTGCCAAAATCAGTTTCAAAACATTTTCTTTATCCTTATGCTCCTTGATATCAGCTCTCCTTAATCCCTTCCAACCCCAGGGGATCCCCCTGAAACCTTATTTATTTATACATTTATGTATTACATATCTTACACATGCAATATATCCACTCACCTACCATTATGCTGTTCAGTCCCATCAAGTGGGTTATGCAGTCATCAATGCTGTCAGTTCCCTCCCCCCAACCCTTTCCCTGCCCTTGGGAAGTTTTCCTCCTGTTACTATGTCTGAAGGCTTATCTATCTTGGCATTTATGTATCAAATGTTATTAAATATACAAATGAGCATGTGCAAATCTAACATGATTAATGAGGAAAAACAAATAAGAAAAGAATAGGAAGGGGTAATGTATTAGAAAACTGGAGGGTAGGTCTGTGGTTTCACTGTGGTAGAGAGTCCCAACTTTCCCCTTCTGAGCAGCTGCTGGTTTGAAGCCCGAGCCCTGCAGATCAAAGCCCAACCTATTGCCATAATAAACCATAAGACTTCTAAATTCAAAATGGCCAAATGTCAGGCTATTTCAGCTCACTATTTTTCCTTTAGAGTATTGAAAGCAAGGATGTTACTCTGTAGACTGAGGTACGCGTGGCTCTAGCCACAGTGTTTTGAAGAGCCTCATAAGGATGTGACAGTTGGACATTGAATAAGGAAGACTAAAGAAGAATCAATGCATTTGAATAATGCACTGTCAAAGAATATTAAAATGACCGTGTACTGCCAAAGGAACAAAAAGTCTGCCTTGAGAGGAGCACAACCAAAATGCTCTGTAGTGGCAAGGATGGGGAGACTTTCTCTCACTCCCTCTGCACTTAGAATCAGGAGAGACAGTCCTAGAGAAGGACATCGTGCTTGGTTAGGTAGAAAGGCAGCAAAATAGAGATATGTCCTAGATAGATAGGTGATAGATATAGATAATATAGATAGATAGATCTAGATGAGAATATAGATATATGCACAAAATTGCATTTATAAGTCACATAATATCTTGACACTGTTAAAATACTCTCAGGATGGAAGGACTATCTCAAAGAGCAGCAATTCTCAACCTGTGGGTTGCAACCCGTTTGCGGGTCAAACGACCTTTTCACAGGGCTTGCCTGATTTATAACAGTAGGAAAATAACAGTTATGAAGTAGTAGCAAAATAATTTTGTGGTTTGGGGGGGTCATCACAACATGGAAAACTGTATTAAAGGGTCATGGCATTAGGAAAGACGATAACCACTGTATAGAGAAAAGTTAAGAAGGAAGATAAGTGAAAAAAAATTGGAGTTCAATTTCATTGAATTTCCTTCTGGATATCAGTATTTCCAAGTTCATTGTATGCCTTTTTCTAGCTTTCATTTTATTTCCCAAAATGTATCCATGTTTTCCACTGGTATCTCTTGTTTCCCAGCAGAGAGTAACCCTGGGTTCATGTCGCCTATTCTTGATCAATCACATACAGCCCAGGGGTAGACTCCTTGGGGAGGATTGTTAGCATCAGAAAAGGGTAAAAGAAAAATGGAAGGTGGCAATTGACCTTGGACTGGTCTGGAGTTGTATTCTCCTTCCCTTATGAGTAAAAGGAGGAGGATAAATGCCTCCCACTACTCACCATTTCAATAATAAATATATAAACTATCACTTTTTTTCATGTTACACTGTCATTTGTCTTTCTATAATATAACTTTCTGATACTTTTATGATAAACAAGCATATATTTTCATTGTGTAGAATGATATTTCCCCTAATATGTGAATATTATTAATAATAATAATTCATTTCAAAATTTCGTGGTCACATTCATCTGAAAATTGTAAATAACAGTAGAGGAATAATTCTTTCATTTAAGATGTTATTGATTGTATATCTCTATTAAGGTGAATAATACACACTACTTTCCATAAGTATTTTATCATGAAGCTCTTTACTCTTGATTTTTAGGTATTATGTATAGGTAAATGATGTATTATTAATAAATTAAAGCATCCTAAAAGTAGTTTTAAAATTGAATCCTTATATAGGAACAGATTATATAGATTTTATTTTCTAGAAAAATATGTTTGAATTCCAGGTTGCAATCGGAGGCATGCAAAATTGTACAACAATTGAAGTGACAAAGAAAGAGTGAGATGAAGAGTTAATAGAGTGAATTTGGGACTTGGAAGATTCATTATGAAAGTGATTTTGAAGTAAAGATTAGAATATTGCGAACATGATTGTGACAGAGGTCATGTAAAAATTGATCAACATTATCAAATAATGATAATGTTGATAATGCTTATTGGGAAAAACTGCACTTAGCCACAAAAATTGTTGGGGGAAAAGAAGGTGCTTTAAGGATATGGATTTCCCAGGAGTTAGCATTGGTTGCTGATGAGGACGGTACCTGATCCAACAGTGTTTTCTTCTGTTGTCCTGCAGTCTCTCTGAGTTCGAGCTGCCATGAAGGCACCTAGCCATATGAAAATGCCAGATGTAGTCATCAATTCTATTGGGGTTAAATAAGTTCACTAAAAAGAAATCTGAAAATTGTATATGAGCACATCAATACAGAGATAAATCTAATTGTGGGTTTCATCTAGCAAGTAATAGACCTAGCATTTGAACCCAGGAGCTTACTAAAAGCCTACCTATTTTTATAAAGTTTGTCACACTTTGGATGACCTTAAGTGAGTCGGTGCTTCAATATAAAACACTATAAGTCAAAAAGAGAAATTTGAGAAACATACTTTGGGATATATCTCTTAAATGTGGACATAAAAGAAAAATGTGATTGTTGTAGACTTAAACTGAATCACATATTTACAGCACAGCTAAATATACATTATCAAAAGAAAATATTGATTGATATTCGAGTGGGAGGTGATAGTAGGAATTAAAAGGTAGTATCAAATTAGATGAGTGACAGAAAATAAGAAAATAGATTCCTCTTTAATAGAAATAAGAAATAAGAAAATAGATTCCTCTTGGCTATTAATGGAAGGAAAGAGTAGAGTATTGAAGGAGAAATTAAGAATAAAGTTATTTTTTCCGTGGAAGATAATTGTGTATTTTTAAAGTTAAACATAGGTGCATTTTGAGGGCAAGATTGACTACATAGGTTAAAGAAAGAATATCTAATAAGTTAAGATTCATGAGAAGATAAAAATAAGGGAACCTAGGGAAAGTTCAGGGTGTGAGGTAAACTCTGTGCAGGAAGAATATTCTCTGTGATATAAGGAAATTTGGAAGAGAAAATGGACACCTAGGGCATAAGTTTAACACATATGTTGAGTGGCCTGGAGGCCTTTCTGTCTGAAGGTGTCTTTTTTTTTCTCAGTAAGGCAGAAGACAAAGCCATATTCTAAGAAAAAACGATGAAACAATCTCTACAGCAGTGAGGACTCTTTCCAAGCTCTCATGAAAAATACAAGTGGAGAGAAAGGCATTATTGATTTCTGTTGCCTTAACAACTGTGTGTCATAAAAGTTGAGGAAAAGAGACATCTGCTCCATGGAGTTATTAACGCAACTAAAATCAATCATATTGTAAATTCAAATGGTCATTTGCACATTGGATTAAGTATTGGAGTTTACGCATCAGTTCCATTTGTATGCATTTAGTTATAACTTCATTATGAAGTGAACTTCACAAGAATATTATAAGCTATTTCACTAAAAAATTGCTGAATGATGTAAATAGCAGTTAAATCAGGACTATTCTTCCCATTAAGAGAAAGCTACCCATAATAGTTTTCTCAACATTAAGTTTTATAGAGAACTTTCAAAGATCCCCCTCTTCCTGACCCATTCTATATAGTATAACTCTGGTACCAATGTTCCATTAGTATAAAATCTTTGTTCTACCTTTCTAACTTTCTAAAACGTCAATTCTTTCAGAGGTCTTAGAAAAAGGTAGAATTTTCTCATACCAATAATGAAATTTATTATTTTCCTCTATATTAGTGAACTTATTGTATAAACTCATGTAGAAGCCAAGATGTTCAGCACATTTTAATGCTGTTTTTGTAATAAAATTCATTGTCTCGGCTGATATTCAGGTCAGCTTATACTCGAGTACATATGGTAATCCCAAATTTCTATTTTTTTTGAATATAGTTAAAACTCCTTATGCTTTACTACAAGTGACTTCTGGAATTAGCAACTTTCTTGCATATTTCTTCCATATTGAGTGTAGTGTAAGCCTCGTTTATATTCATCAACTAGCTTATGTAGCTACTTTCTCAAGCTTTTTGGGGGGGATATAATATCAAAATGATAGGACTGGGGTATTAATGAAGAGCTTTAAACTATGATGCAGTGGTACAAAGAAGAGATCATTTTGAATTCTTATATTTGTGTTCTCAAATAATGCTTCTTCTCTTGGCAATTCCTCCCATTAGATAAACTCACTATTATAAACAAGCCTGTGTAAGAAACTAAATGAATGCTTTCTTCCTCCCCCCCCTACATTTTTGACACTTCCATCTCTTAGTTAGATTCTCATATTAAATTTATTTTTTTTCAAACCACTTTATTAGAATGTACTACAGGGACCAAAAACAACCTTTAATCTTGCTAACTTTAAGATTATAATATTGAAATAGGAAAAATGGGAGTGTGGAATAAGAATAATAATAAAGTATATTGGAAGCTGGAATTGGAAATTCAAGCTTACAGAAAATAATATTGCTACCAAATATTCTACTATACTCTGCAAATGGCTGCTTCTCAGATTTCATATACCAGATATAAAAAAGCATATATGCATTCTGTCCATTGGGGCCTATTGGAGTCCTGAGGCAAAGTTTTTACTTTGATTTTAAATGCTCAGATAGAACTATATTTTTGTTTATTATCTTCTTCTGCATTTCTATTTCCAAAAACCAAGAATGGTGATGACTTTTTTTCCTAGTCAGGAAAATCATGAAACCATTCATTCTGCAAGTCATGGGGTTGCCAGGCAGCTGAATTGACATCATAGCAATGGGTTTGATTTTGAAATATGAAAAATGCCCTAAGCAGGATAATCAAACAGAATACTGCTTTACTGCCTACCACAGAGGGATTCCCCATAAGCCATGAGGGAGGATTCCAAGGAAAACTTTATTTAGGATTTTTACTTCTTCTCTCACCATCTGGGAAGGGATACAAATAAGTGGGTGGCTACTCCCTTTTTTAAATCTCTTTAATTTAGATGTACTTATAATGCTTTCTTTGTATTAACCAACTTCACCACCATTGTTTCAATACTAACTCATAGCGACTATATAGGAAAAGGTAGACCTGTCAGGATTGGTCTGTAATCCTGCAACTTGAAAGCCCTGTCTGTCTCCAGCAGAGCCCACTGCTGACCTTGAAGTTAGTAGCCCAATGCAGAACCATGACACCACCAAAGCTCCTCATGTGGATTGCATCTCATTTCGTTTTTCTTTCTGTGAACATGAAAGAGCGTATAAAGATTCCACTTGCAGGTTATCATACACCAAAACACCCACTGCCAGCACATCAGTTGAGACTCATAGCTACCACATACAGTTGATGAACTGCTGCTGAGTGGTTTCCAAGACAAACTTCTACTGGAGAGACAGCTTCCTTTTTAGCCCATGGGGTGAACGGTGGTTTTGAACCACAGACCACATAGTGACCCACCAAGCGTGCCATACCCTATACCACTATTAGTTTTTGAAATAGTTATGTGGACACTTTCAGATTTCAGAAGAAAATAAAAATGATTCTCAACTGAGAAAGAAAGTTGCCTAAAGAGGTGAAATTTGAGGCTTCTTAAAAATGAGTGTTGATTTCCCTCCTGGCATAATTGCTGATGATAAAATGAGTACGTAAGCAAATGCGGTGAAGAAATGGTATCTAGCTATTAAAAGATATTGCATCTGTCATCTTAAAGTCTTGAAGTTAAGCAAGCAACAATCCAGTAGGAAAGAAACAAGCCCACATAGAATAATCACACCAGGCAATGTGGTCATGTGGTGTCATCGGGACCAGGCAACAGGCAACAGAAGACCCATATCGAACAAGCAAACAAAAAATATATTTTTGAAAATGAGGGGGCTTGGAGCAGAAGCACAAAGCCCATATGTACACAATGAAACATCTCCCCACAGAGGTGTCAACCAGGGCTCAGTAAAGCACTAATGAAACATGCAATATTTCTCTGGTTCCTTGAGGCTTCCTCATCCTTCACTATCATAACCCCAGTGCTGCCTCACACTTTGGACTAGACCAGAGCATGTGCACAGGTAAATAAGAGATAAGAGCTTACAACACATGGAGTCCAGGGACAGGTATTGGAATAGTGATACCCAGAAGGGTAGGTGGAAGGGGGAAAGAGGAAGAGAGGAAGGGGTAACTAATTGCCTTGATTGACACATAACCACTCATGCTCCCTCCAAGGGGGAAGAACAACAGAAAACATGGGAAAGGAGACAGCCGTTGGTGTGAGATATGAAAATATATAATAATAGTAATAATTTATAATCTATCAAAGTGTCATGAGGGTGTGTATGGGGGGGTGTTGCTGATACCAAGAGCTCAATAGGAAGTAAATGTCTAAAAAAGAATGATGGCAGCATATATACAAATATGCCTGATACAATTGGTGTAGGGATAACCATAATTTACAAGACCGCCTCCAATAAAGTCATATTTTAATTAAAAAATTTAAATCAAATTGCAAAAACCAAAAAGAAAAAAACCAAGTGCACATTTTTCCATGTAAAAGAGAAATGAAAGGTACATCAAGTAGAGTATAGCTGGAGGTGGAGTGTCTCTGCATTGATGTGCTAGCTGAAAGTTCAGAAGTTTGAATCTACCAGTAGCTCCAAGGAAGAAAGATGAGGCTTTCTCTTTTTGTAAAGGATTGTGGTCTCTCAACACAGAGACAATTCTGCCCCATCCAAAAGGGTCAGTATGAGTTGCAATAGGCTCAATGGCAGTGTTTATAAGAAGCTAATTTCTATCTTCAACTTACTCAGTGAAAGGCATAATGGTGAATTATATTGCCTGAGTTTTAGTGTTTATGTTTCAGAAAGAAGGACGCCCTAGTATGAATAGCAGCTTGGGGATAGATTTTAGAATTAAAGAAATTTTATTTTATCACACAGGCATTAAATAAGTCAACAATGGTTTTTGAGCAGTAAGTAATGTATCAATATGTTGCTCTTAGGAAATAATACAGATGGCAGTGTTAGAGGTGGGCAAGGAGAAAGAGATTAGTAGCAAAAGTGGGTTGGGGGTGGGGAAGCCAGTTTGAAGGCAGTTAAAAAACTGCAGTGAGATAAATGAAGGCTTTAGTTAAATCCCCATGAGAGAGTGGTTACAAAACAGAGGGATTAAAAAAAAAAAAAGACCATTACAGCTAAATATAAAAGGACATTTCTAATAGAAGGACTGAGAATTGCACTTATATTTCAATTCTTTGGAGTGTGATGTAAGAAAATATACTTAATAGAGAAGAGGGAAAATGCATAAGTAAGTCAAGCAAAATGCAGAGGACAGGGTTCATGTTTGCATGTTTAATAAAGTCGCTGACTTCTCTTTGGAAATATTGACTCTGAATTTCCACTATGTTATAAGCACCTGACTAATAACATGTTGTCGACATGAAGTGGGGGTGCCCCATGAAAGACTGGTGTCATGTTCAGTACTGTTTAAGAAGTCACCAAATCCATGGAGCGGTGACATTTGAAACAGTAGTCCACAGGTCCCTTTAGTTAAAATGGGTGCAGAACGTTCGGGAGTTTACAATCCTATGTGTATCTTATCATTGAGTTCTTCTGGCAGAAAAAAAATCTACAGCTGTTGATTTCCACCTTCCTTGGTCTGGGTTACAGTAGAATGGGAGGAGAGCTTAAACACAATGTGAGTCGTGCAAACAAAGCCATGATTTACAGAGCATCAGATTTGTTTACCAAGAAGGAGTCTTGCTTGCATTTCTACTGCTAACCTATTCTTTAATTAGTTGCAACTGGGCTGAGACTGAAGCAAACGCCAGTCACACAGCTTTGCTGTGGAAATACAGCTCGATAATGGTGAAGCTAATGTATGACAAGCTTGGTCATGATATAATTAAATGTTATTAATTATTTTTCACATTCCAAATATTTGGACATTGCTGTCAACATAATCACATGCCTAGATAAATCTTAGAATTATGTAAAGGTTTTAAAACCAGGATATTAATTGAATTGTTTTCTTATTTGTCAAGAAAAATATATACATATATCCCTTAGAGAATTAATTAGAAGATGTGACTACTAAGCTATATTTCTTCTACATATTCTATTTCTAGCCGCCCATCTCACTCCAGCTCTTTGTGCTATGAGGTCTTGCTGGGCAAATGCTATTCTTGTTACTGAGTACAGATGCACTAAATGTCTATAACTGCACATTTAGCACTTGTGATTGTCTAATTTTACTCTCCCTATGTTGTAAAGTCTTCCAACACCAGGCTGTCTTCAAATCTTTATGCATATATAGCAAGAAGCACTCAATACACGTTTAAAGCAGAGGCTGATCTATGAAAAATAGCTCCTGTAGCAGGCACTTAAATGCATCTCTGTCCAAGTATCTGACACCCATCAGTTAGAAAACTTTACCACAAAAATCACCTTACAAGTACAAGTCAAATCTGTCAATATTTTACTTAATATGTTGTTACACTCTATGCAAATCACAACTACCACTTCCTTACTTGTGTTTACTGTTGGAAACAGTCTATGATGATTGTGCAAGACCATTTTCCCCGAATGTTTTCTCTCTCTACCTTCAGGAGAGTAAGAGCACACAGTTCACCTTAACCCACAGAGGCCCTCAGTCTAGTTTTAACTGATGGAATGGTCTCTCATGGCTGACAATGGAACTTGCAATGGGAAGTAGAACCTCCTCTTCTAGGTGCCATACTCTTGATATGTAGAGGGCAGTGTTAAAGGGGGGCAAAAAGAAAGATATTAGTAGCAGAAGTGGGGCAGTGGGAAAGCCAGTTTGAAGACAAGTGAGAAGCTGCTGTGAGATATAATGAGGGCTTCAGTCGAATCCCCATGGGAAAGCGGTTATAGAACAGAGGGATGAAACACACAAAAAGACTGTCCATTCTACAAAAGGACATTTCTCATCAAAGGACAGAGAATTGCACATTTATTTTGATTTTTTAGAGTGTGATGTAAGAAAATATACTTGATAGAGAAGAGGAGAAATGCATAAGTCAAGTGAAGATTCATGTTTGCATGTTTAATAGAGTAGCTGACATCTCTTTAGAAGTATTGACTCTGTTTTTCATATATCTTAAAGGCACCTGACTAATAACAAGTTGGGTTGAAGAGGCTACTTGATTTGCAAGTGTAATATAATTTTTATGCTATATATTTTCATTGTATTGCAAGTTCTAGAAAATCTAGTTATTACTCATATGGGTTTGAGTGTATTGAATCATATATCACTAAAGGATTGACTTCAGTATAAAGCAGAGGTTTCCAAACTTATATTGTCTATTGTCATCTTTAAAAAAATTCCTCATGACCTCCCTAGCAATGAAAACCTTTTGTACTCCAGCCCAGAATCCAGGATAAAGTGTAGGTATCTGCTTAATTACAATGCCCTTAGCTCATTTCACCCACCACCGGGGGGCGGTGGCATCCACTTTGGGAAACTGTGGTATAAAGTATACCTTATTTTCTTTATGGGCATACTTGATGATGTAACAGTTTTGCTTTATAACATTCTGCTATTCAGTCTTCTCTCTCTCCCCTCTAAGTGAACTTGGCTCACAGAGTTCTTATTCTCATTGTGATTCCTTGTGTCACTTTGCACCTTTTAAAATCGTCTCCATGACTCAAACTCTTTTGGCCTTTGAAATGTGTTTTGTTCACTCAGGAGATGTAAATAGCTCATTTAACTTGAACTTCAGATGTGTCTTCCTTTCTCGATCCTTTCATGTGAACACAGAACATTGTGTTAGTATCCATAATAGTCCTGAAGTATCATATACCTTCCTTAGCTCTTCTTCCACTCCCTGCCAGTCATGCTTTGTCAACACTGACAAGTTATTATTAGTCTTTTTTTCTTTACACTGTATATTGAAAAAACAATTGCTATTGTATATTGAAAAAGAATTGTTGTGGTAGACACTATTATCTTTGTACCACTGTAGTTTGCTACCAATATCTATTTATTGTGACCTCTTATTGAAACATGATTGTTCTTTACTTTATATTGCCCCAGGAGTTGAATATTTCATCATCATATGCCACATGAGAAATAGATATCTTTATTTTTTTCTCTAGCTATTTTTCCTATTTCCCTTTGTGTTCATTCTTAATGTCATTTTTGTTCATTCCAATTTCAATTGTATTATTTGTACTAGGTGCACTTTAAAAAGTCCATTTAACCCATTTCACCCTGAGAGAATTTTTCACTGTCCATTCAATACTGTCTACTGGGGCAAATTCACCCTGAGATATATCTATGTAGACCATGCATGTACATGGCTAGCTATATTAGCATTAGTCTTGTCATGTGATATTGAGTAGACTTGAACTCATAGTGACTCTGCATACAATACAGGCAAGCGCTGTATAGTCAAGCACCCTCCTTGAAATTGACCTTATGCTTATGATCAGTGTCATCATCATATTGACCCATATTAGTGGGGATATTTCTTGTTTCTGCTAAGCCTTTGTATTACCTAGCATGATGCTTGTGTTCAGGGATTGTCCCCTCCTGCCTGCATGGTCGATTGAACCTCTTTCAACACAGACTTGTTCTTCTGGCAGGCTAGTATATATTTAATATTTCCAGCCAACACCACACATGTAAGGCAGCAATTATACTTCATGCTTTCTTTTTTAGTATCTAGCTTTGCATGCTCATGCAATGACTACAAGTACCATCCTCTGCATAAGGTGCACCTCAAACTGCAAAATGGTATCTTTGTTCTTTAACAGCAAAGAAATCTTTTGCAGCAGGTTTGCCCCAAAGCAGTGCATCATTTTATGTCCCTGACAGTTCTTTCCAGGAGCATGGATTGTGGATCTTACTAAAATAAAATCCTTAGCATGTTCAGTTTTCCCCCATTGATAGTGATTTTTAATGATACTTTACGTAAATTATAGTAATAACCTTTGCCTTTAAAATGGTTATTTTTAATGAGTCAGGTCTTGAAAGAAGGACATGTTTTGTTCTTTTTGAAATACGTAAAAAGCATCTTATTGGAATATGCTTCATATAACACACAATTCGATTGGTCAATCATATTAAGAAGAATTGTAAAATTATCACCACTATCGATTCCAGAACATCCACTTCAATCATGTCTGTGGACAATTATCAATCCATTTGCTAGCTCCATTAATCTACTACTCCTGAATTTCTTATGCACAAAATTATACAAACACAAACAGAAAGCATACAAAAATCCAACAACAATGATGAGACAAAACATAGAAATCCATATAAAAAAGGTCAGGAACTATTAAAAATGGAAACAATGTTAAAATTTCTAAAAAGGGAGATCAAATAATAAGGCATGTTAACCTATAAGTCTTTCTCTAGGAGGAAGACTATTTACACCCCTGGACTATGCTCAGAGGGAATTCACCAGAGGCTTAATCTACATAGGGATGGGACAAATGAAATTTGGGCTTCCATTGTCATCCATAGTGAAGTTTTATCATATATTTAGAAATTCTAGCTTCTTAAATTTTTTATTAAGTGGAACTAAACAGAGCACACTCAAATGGAAACAAGAAAGTCTATTTATTTAAAATCTATTCATTTAGATATCAATTAGTTTAAAACATTTACCACAGCAAGGGATCAAGTTATGATCACTTATCTTTGGCAAGGAACTCAAAGGAGGTTAAGCAGTGAGAAATATTTACAGAGACCAAGAGGAAAAACTTCCAGTATACTCTGATTAGGGGCTCTAGCATGGGGGACCTAGGCGTGGGGCAAATAAAAGGAGAGCATCTTCATGTAAATTACAAAATCATAAGGAACACATTTGACATTCCCTGATTGATCATGAGTTTTTTTTCTTACAAAATTGAAAAATGGGAAGTCATGAGTCATGACTAACTCTAGCTGACTATTATACAGATTCTAATTTGCTTTCTTGGACTTGTTGATATAGAAGATGTGGATTGAATTCCCATCATCATGTGTGAATCACTGGTTTTTGCTATCACTGTTGATTAATGGATTTGTATTTCCTTTTTTTATTTTTGGCTTTAGTCCCCCAGACCAGTAATAATAATGTCTTGAACTTTGCTAACATGACTGAGGAACATTCATATTTAATGGGTCATTTTATTTCATCTCTTCTTTTTTTTAACCTTTTGTTTAAAAGGTCTGCATAAATGCAAGATTGAGATAATTTCCTTTTATGGATAATTCTATGGAGGCATTTTACTCATTTTAATTATGATTTTGTAATTTACATGAATTGAAAAAGTAATGCAGTCTTCCCAAATGTATGTTCTCCAGATTGAGAAACATAAATAATATCATTCGTGTGTTTTTATTCTTTAATTTGGGTTATAATTGTAATCTCATAGGAATATAAATAAGAAAAAAATTCTTAAAAGAAAAACCGTCATGGTTGATCCTCAAGATATGTTTAATTGTTTTCATAGCAGTGATGAACCTAAGTGCTTTCAGACAGAATATTATTATGGTGTGTACCACAGTAGCACTTGTTGTCATTCAACCATTTGTAAAGATAACATACAACCAATGGTACTGAAGGAAAAAGTTCAACTTGTACTGAAAGCATTAACCACAAATGAGGATTCAGATATTGATGGAATACCAATTGAAATGTTTCAATAAGCTGGTAATACAATGGAAGGACTCACTAATCTATTCCTGGGATTTTGAAGAATGATACTCCGCCAACTGACTGGAAGAGAAACATATTTGTACTCAATCCAAAGAATGATGGACACAACAGAAGGCTTAGATTATATAGCAATATTATTAATGCCACATACAGGTAAGTTTTGCTGAAGATAATCCAACAATAGTTGCAGCAGTAGATTCACAGAGCTGCCAGAGATTCAGGGGCTATTCAGAAGGTGTTCGTCAAGGAATATTACTGTTAATGTCAAATAGAAAAACAGATTATTGGAAACATGTCAACCTTGTGTCGCATGCAAAGACATTAGACTGTGTGTACCTCAATAACCTATGGATAGCTTTAAGAAGAATGAGACTCTTCAAACTCTTAATGCTAATGTGGAGCCTATACATGGATCAAGAGACAGTTATAAAAACAGAACAAGAGAACATTGCATAATTTAAAATTACAAAAGGTATGTTATATGGTCTTACTCTTTCACCATATTACTCAATCTACATGTTGACCAAGTAATCGGGAAGTTGATTATATGGAGAAAAATGTGGTTCCAGGATTGGAGGAAGATTTATTAATAGCCTTTAATATGCAGATGACAGCACCCTACTTGCTGAAAGTGAGGGGGACTTGAAGCACTTGCTGATGAAGATCAAGAATTGCAGCCTTCTTTATGGATTACAATTCATTTTTAAAAGATCAAAATTTTCACCACTGGATCAATAGATAATATCATGCTCAATGGAGTAAAGATTGAAGTGGTAAAAGATTTTGTCTTGCGTGGATCCACAGAAACTGCTCATGGAAGGAGCAGTCAAGACACGAAAGGACACTCAGTGTTGGGTAAATCATCTGTACAAGACATCTTTAAACTGTTGTAAAGCAAAGATGCTACTTTGAGGATTAAGGATGTCTTACACAAGACATCCTATTTTCAATTGCCTCATATACAAGTGAAACTTGTACACTGAACCAAGACACCTGCACAAAAATCAATGCCTTTGAGTTATGACTCGAGAAGAATTTGGAAGGTGCCACGCCTTATCCAAAGATCCAACAGATCTGTTGAGGAAGAAGGACAGTCAGAATGCTCCTTAGAGGTACTGTTGGTGAGATGTGGTTGAATACCCTCTGGACTGTGATTTGTAGAAAAGGACAGCGTGCTTCGTAAAGTCGAGGGGCAGTGAAAATGAGGAAGACTCTGGACAATATGGAGTGACGCAGAGGCTGCAGCAATAGGCTCAAACTGAAAAATAATTGTATGTCTGGCACAAGGCCAGGCAGTGTATTTTTCTATTTTACATGGGATCACTATTAGTCAGGACCAATTTGAAGATAGATGGGCATAGAGGCCATAGCTAAGATGGATTTTCTTTCACCCATTAATCAAATGTGCAGATAAAATAAATCAGTCTATTTTGAGAAGAAAGCGTGCTCAAATTTTGAGAGTCATCTTTCAGAAATTGCAATGATTTTCTAGCAGAACAAAAGCCTGTTATACAATGTCTTTGATTTGTTCTCTTTTTTTGCCCACATGTACTATTAGTATAAACATCAATTCAAAATCATTATATGGAATCTTTCTGGGATTCCTCAATCTTATCTTAGTGGTCATGGGGAGGTACAGAGAGTAACTATCAGCTGAACTTTTGGTCATTTGAATCCACTCAGAGACTGCTGGCAGTCTATTTCCAAAAGATCACAGACTTATTATGAAGTTGTTTTTCCTGAATTTATGAAGTCACATTAAATCAGAGTCAACTCTCTGGTAACTTTACAACAAGGCTCATAACTTAGCTTTGGCTACTTCTGAGTGTTGACCAAGGTGCTATAATTGCCCTATGAGTTAGACTTTGGGCTGCTAATCAAAGAGTT
Source organism: Nesogale talazaci (assembly GCA_004026705.1). Lineage (NCBI taxonomy): Eukaryota > Metazoa > Chordata > Mammalia > Afrosoricida > Tenrecidae > Nesogale > Nesogale talazaci. The sequence goes on along the minus strand of PVJH01000065.1, from coordinate 454,282 downwards.
ATCAGTACAAACTCCCTACATTCTATAAAATGTTGGAGTCTAGGAAACTCTATAATTATTATGGGGATCACTATGAGTAGAAATTGACTCTGAGACAGTGGGTTTCCTTAAATGACTTTCCTTAAAGTCAGCCTCTTCGTTGCTTTCTGTCATTATCTTTAGGTTCCTAAATAAGCATATATGTCACACCATTGCAATAATAACAGAAAGTATATAAAAAAGATTGGGTCAAGCGTGAAATGCTAAAACAGTGAACTTGCTATTTGGGGGGGTTTGTGGGGGTTAATTAAAAATATATTGGCAGGCATTAGAAGAGTTCCAATTCTTACCTGCACAGGTTTATTCCAAGCAAAATATGTTTAACCCAAATCTGCAATAAGTGGATGGCTGAGAATCACTTCTGTCAATCAATAATTCACCTGCCTTGATTCTGTTGTCTTCCAAATAAAAAAGAAAATTTTTGTGCTATGAAAACTCATTTGAAGGTCAAGGTTAATGTAATTTTTTCAAACTCACATGGACATCTTCCCAACTCCTTAAAACTTTCATGCACATTTACAAAAATTCTGTCATATTTAATGCAGAAGTTTATAGATGGGAACAAATATGTGAGCCTGTACCAGAGGACCTGAAGTTTAAGCAAGAAGAAAGAAGACCAACTTTCTCAACAAATGAAGGTCTAGAACTGAATTCCAGAAACTGGGGTAAAAGAACTATAGAATTTCTATTCATTTGATAGCTACTGAAATTGGGATCTCTCTCTCTCTCTCTCTCTCTCTCTCTCTCTCTCTCTCTCTCTGTCTCTCTCTCTCTCTGTCTCTCTCTCTCTGTCTCTCTCTCAGAATATCTTGGTTCAAAAATTTGGCTGAATGGTCACCAAAACCGTGGCATGAAGAGCAGCTAGTTTGATCTTTCCATCAATCTTTTAAGCAAGATTCAACTTATTGAAGGAAATTTTATGGAACACACTTAACTGGGGATCAGTCTTGAATTTACCAATGTGATCCAGAGAGCAAGAGCCAATCAAAATGTACCTTTTATGATATCTGCTAAGACACTTAAAGCAAAGAGGTCAACTCAGAAAGTTATTGTGACTGATTCTGGGTATTTCAAATGGAGTTATTTTGATAAATTGTTTGAAAGTAGACAGAATGGATTACTGGAGGTTAATATGAAGTTTTTGTATATTACAGAGTGCATTAATGAGAAAAATACCAGAGACATTGTTTTGCAAAGCCTATTTTTATCCTGACAATATACCCACTCATTTTTCCTGATAAGCAAAGGCTATCCAACTTTTGTTGGAAAAGCTCACCCAGTTTGGCTTACACAACTGATCATACCTCTTCAGACCGTTGTTTATAAAACAAGAATGATTTTAAAGCTATGCCATTTGAGTCCCTCAGGGTGCCAGACCTGGCATTGTGAAGCTGTGTAAATCAAAGAAGTTAAATTTTGGTGGGAATGGGGGTCATCCAAGAACAAAAGCACACTTCCATCAAGTCATATTTGACATAGCAACCCCATTGGACAGGACAGAGCTGCCCCTTTGAGATTTGCTCACTTTAAATCTTTATAGTCTTCTCTTCCTCAAAAAATCTTGTGGGGGAGAATAACTCATTGAGATACCAGGGCTCTCCGAGAGGTGGTTATAGAAATGGAAATACTTCCTTCAAAAGCATATAGTCCTAGATGAATGATATGTCTGGAAATAATGGCTTCACATTTGATATTTTTGCTTAGTAAAGAGTACTCTGAGAGTGTAGCAATATTCTCAACTTTCCTTAACCTAATATGTGGCTTACATGGGAAGAGAAATGTCATAAGCATTTTGATATTTCACCTAAGAGGAAAAAAATGTTATACAAAAGTTACTCTTTTTTTCCTATGGTAAACATTTTATTTTAAACCAACAATGGAGATTATGTGGATCAATTTATATTATGTAAGTTTGTAACTGAAACTTCATCAAAGTCATACATTTATTCTGTATTTTTAATGTTAACAATGTTTGCATATATGGATATTTTCTGCAGCTAGTCACATTAAAGTTGTTTCTATTGCTTAGATAGTTAGTAATAAACACTTAGGAATGAATGGTTAAGGATATGCTTTGAGTGCTTCTTATAAAACTGTAGAGAGAAGCTTCCAGTCACCTTTGCTACTCCAAATTTCAAAGAAAATAGGAGTGAGTCATTTTTTCAAATATTTGATCCCAAAGCTGGGTGGAAAGAAGAAAACATCCCTTTTTGTTGACTAAAATGTCCTGCAGCTATTAAATAAGGATTCCAAACTTCAAACCCTTTAGAGCAGAAAGAGTTCCAAAGTGAATACCCTTGGGAACACTTTAAAGAACACGACTCTTCTTGTATTCCATGTAAACATCTAACATTCATGGTATTTAGACACTTGAATTATTGATTTTTTTAAAAAAACAGAAAAGGAGAAAGGAGTATGTAGAAAGGTGCACTTAAATGGACAGAGAGAGAGACTTGATGTTGAGGAGTACACAGCTGCAGGCAGTCAGATTGGTACAGTGTTACCTGCGTGGCCCTTCCATTTTATTCTGGATTGCTTCTGGGATGACTATTATCAATAATGTGAGTTGACAAGATTGGAAATAAACTATGAGCATAGTATGGTTATGTCCTTTTCTTCTGTGAAAGCAATTCTCATCTTTGGATACACAACATACATTGATGCCCAGCTCCAAAACATATGCAGAAAGGGCTTATATGTGCTTAGAATTATTGGAAAGGAGAGGTTGATATTTGTATATTCAACCTTGCTCTATTTTATATAAAGTGTGACAACTGACATTTTGTACCCAAACTAGATTAAATTGGGGTTGTTGTAAGAAAATACAGCAAAACACAAAGAAACTGCAGATTATGAAGGCCAACATGAAACAAAAAACAAGAAACTGTTAAAGATGACTTGATTTTGCAGGAGCTCTGGTGGTATAGTGGATCATACATTCATCTTCTAATGTCAAGTTGCTTGACATTAAACTGCCAGCCACACTTCACAACAATGAAGCTTTCTACTCCTGTAAAGATTGACATCCTCAGAAACTACAAGGGACAGTTCCAATCTGTCAAAGCAAGTTACCATGAGACAGAATTGATTCAATGGCAGTGAGAATCTACTTGGATATACCCATCATTTTGTACTACTAAATAGGAAGAGAGAGAGAGAGAGAGAGAGAGAGAAGAGAGAGAGAGAGAGAGAGAGAGAGAGATTTTAAAATGAATATAGTGAAATCTGAAGGGTTTTCATTTATTTTTTAGCATTTATTTATTTGGGTGCATGCTCCTCTTCTCTTACTTAAATACTTACTTGACTTTTAGTTCATCTGGGATAAATGGTGCAGCTGCAATAATAAAATTTGTAAGAAAAGTGTTGTCAAAAGGTAAGTGTAAAAGGGGTCAGTTTGTAGAAGGCATTGTAAGTAATTGCAGTAAATTTAGGTATTCCCTGGATTAAATGGGAATCATGAGAAAGAGTTGAGAAGAGCAGTGACAAAATCTGATGCAAGCTCTCTAAGTTTTGCTCTGACTATTGTGTGAGGGTGGGGGGGGTCTAATGAGATGAGTGGTATAGTAGAATCTTATTATGAGACAACTGTGGAGATATGAAAATATATTTGAAGTGGTAAAGTAGTTGAATTCTGAGTATGTCACGGTCCATAGGATTTCTTAACAATGTAGATATGAAACATGCATAAAAGAGGAAAATCAAAAGTAACTCTCACTTTTTGGACCTAAAGAACTGGAAGACAAGAATGACCTTCTGGTTAGATGAGAAGAGGTGTAGACAGACCAAAATTTTAACATCATAAAAGTCAAATTTGATCTGTCTATGAAACCTCAATAAATTTATTGAATTATATTTATATGTGTAAAAATTTTAATGTCACATTTTAAATGTATTTTATATTTCTGGTTGGCTATAAGATCGTATGTTCTTCTTTGAACTGTACAATGTGTACTGAATTTTCAATTTGGTTCTCTAAAAGATATTTCCATGTTGACAAGTTAATGGAGAGCTTCAATTCCCTCAAAGTCCCTCACCCAAAAATACCCCCAAACACTGCATATACCTGTTAAACTCTTGATTTCACCTACAGACTTCTGGGGGGAAATTGTGTAGGCTTGTATGACTTCCATGTTTTCTGCACAGTGGCTAGTCAATGGAATCCTTATGTAATGCAATTGTGTACTGCTATTGGTTCCTTACTGTGAAATGTATGTTTAGTGTAATTTGTTGGACCAAGAATCTCATTAATTTGGCAGTTGACATCTTCTCCATGAAGAGAGATAACATAATGTAATCAACTCCATGAGGAACTTTCTGTGAACAGCCTGGCAATTATCGGTAGATTATGGTGGACTGCTACCCCTTAATCAGGTCACCAAAAAAAAAAAAAAAAAACCAGACACTGAAATCACTTGCAGGATGTTTACTCCAACCCATCGTGACCATATCAGGCAAGGTGGAATTGCTCCATCAAATTTTGAGACTGAAAGCCCCGTCTAAGTCCAGAGGAATGAATGGTGGTTTCTAATTGCTAACCTTTTGATTAGCAGCTCAACTCATGATCACCACACCATCATGGCTCCTCCAGATCACAGCTCTCTTAAGCTTCAAAATAAATTTCCTCAGGAATGTGGCCTACTCTATCAAATTCAGAAATAAATTGCATTACATATATTGGATCTATTAGCTAGATAAAATCCATTAATATGAAAAATTCAGAGAAATCTAGAATAGGATAATTGTAATGGGTTTGCAAATAATTGATATCAGGAATAAAAGATGAAGGTGATACTAGACTAAAATATGCTTAAACTGGGAGTTTCATTTTCATCATTGGTGACTATGTATCAGATTAATCCTACCACTAAGAACAACTAGAATCTTCGAATAGCATCCTTACATGCTTTAGGTATCATACATCTACAAAGACAATGAAACTGTTCAGAGCCAAGAAGGAAGTCTGGCAGCTAACAGGATGAGAGTTCTAGCAGATCTTTTGGTAAATTCAAGATTCTGAGAAAAAAAACCCGTTGTGTCCACAAGTCATCAAGGAGGAAAGAACTTAGTAAACATTTCAGGTTTTCAGGAAATGAAAACCTTAGTTATGAGAATAAGTTATAAATAAATCAGCCCTACCTCAGTCGATTCAGAAATTTTTCAGTTCCTGATTTGATTAATGTAATCAGGATTTTTAGTGCCACTAGCTTACCTGTCTGTAAAAGGTAAAATTAAATTATGTCTATTCTGGTGAAAGACAATATTTCTTAGAGTTTTAGATTATATGCAAACTTTTTGTGTTGTATAATTTTTACTACTCAATTTAAGTAGAACAGCCATATTTGAAAACAATTTATGATTTATAAAAAGGAAGAAAAAATAATGAGTTGGGCATATTATTTGTCAATATTACTAATTGAGTTCTCACACATGTATCCTTAAAGTATTAACAGACAAGAATGAGTCTTTCAGCAAATAAAGGAAAATTTAAAAATAAACTAATTACTAATCAGTGAGCTATAACAATTTATGCAATGAACAAAACTGTGCATATATTCAATAGAATGTTCAGCCAAGCTGGAAAACAATAAGAGCAAACTGAAATTTAGGGGAAAAATTAGAAAAGTAAGGAAAACATTTCAAATCAATGTGTATAACAGCAAAATTAAAGAAATTCAGAAGAGGGCACAAAAAGATGAATAAATATCTGTTTGAAAGCAAATAAAGAAAGATAGAAAAGACTGAGAAGGGAGACCATTTTCAGAGATAGTAATTGAGAATTATCCATCAAGCCATTAATTATAGAATTATTATGAGACATAGAAAGAGGAAATCAAAAGAAAATTTACATTTAGGCATACTGCAGTAAGAATGTTGGAACCAAAGTAAGGAGAAGGTATTGAATTTAAATAGAAAAGAAAAAGACATGATGCCATGTTAGCAGCAGTAAAAGATGGATATTTAATTATTTTTTTAAAAAGAAACCAAAATCAATGCAATTGTCTTTGTCAGAAACTTCAGATATGTTTCAGAAAATATTTCAAATAATTTTAGTATGCACACATATGTCTGGTTCTATGATTCTGCAAGGAACTTTCCTTAAACAATGATTAAATGCTCAGGTAGCTTATAAGTTGCCATTTCGTAGACATTTTTTTTGCAGAATAGAGAGGAAAATGGTGAAGTTCTACTCTGTTCTGTAGGGTCCCTATAAATCAGAATTAACAACACCCAAATTTTGATGAGAAAAATGTGGCACTGTGTTTTCCTAATGCTGCATTACTGGAAATCCTATGGTACTGAAGGAAAAAAAAATTCAATAAGATTTTGTAGTTTTTATTCTACAAACAAAGATAAAAAACTCTCATGTTGATTCCGAGTCAGATTGACCAGGTATAGAGCTAATTGGACTGTAAACCTTTACAGTAGGAAATAGTGCTGCTAATAGGTTTGAACTACTAAACGTATGGCTAGCAATACCACCTAACCAACACCTACATTCTAGAGAGGCACTTTTTATCAAGTCGTAGGCAGGACAAAGACAAGCAAATGATTGAGATTGGGGAGAGAATCAGCATGAGGTCAAAACAGCTGCTGAACTAATTATATCGAGCTTAGAAAACTAGGATAACAGCTACAGAACTCATTATATCGGGCCTCGAAAACAAAGGCAGTTGTCACAAAATCTCACAAAATGATTTTCATGAGATCAATCAATTGTGATAGCCAGCAGGACTATGGAAGCAGGGAGATCATGATTGGGATAGGTACATTATTGCAGATTAGAAAGCTTTATAGCACCCTCCAACTGCCTTGATCAGAGTATGATCCATGATCACGTGAAACTTTCCATTTTCTTTACTCAGACAAGTCCTGGGGTGGGGGTTGGTGGGTGGGAAATGTCTCTCTTGGGCCAGCCAGAGAAGGGGCAGCAATTCATTCCAAGCACTGTGTTTGAGAGCCAAGATGGTCAATGCCAACCCAAGGTCAGTAGGACCTCAATGGAGGGTGACTGCATGTTGAGAATCGAAAGAGTCTTAGGTCTCCCACTATACACACTAGCTTTCCATAAATTGACCCTCACGGTTTAAGTGCTTTTATATATATGATGTTATTGTTAAGTGCCCTCAAGTCTCATTTGAAGCAGCAGTCCTGCAGTCCTTTGTACAGCATAAGAACTCTGGTCAATTCAGTGCCATTTTCACTCTGATTGTTATGCTAGAGTCCATCTCATTGAGGGACTTCTCTACTTTTTTTTTAACTGACCTTCTGCTTTACCGAACATCATGTTCTTTTCCAGGCACCGATTTCTCCTGGTAATACATCCCAAGTATCTGAGACAAAATCTCACCTTCCTTACTTCGAAGGAGTATACTCGCTGTACTTTTTCCAAGATAAGATTTATTTGTTCTTCTGGCAGTCTGTTCTACTTTCAAAATCCTTAGCCAAGCCTGTAATTCCAATGCAACATAATTTCCCTCGAAGCTTCCTCACTCATTGTCCAGCTTTCACATGCATAAGGAAAAGCCTTTCTCCAAGCCCCATGCCGAGTTCTTGTTCACATAGCCCAGCTTACTCACTTATTTCTTCAGTGTCCAGCTTGACTAAATGTGGTGCAATAGCAAGTGGACACAGCTGGCATCCTGCTTCTGGTCACTCAGGACGAGGCTTGAGCGATGCTTCCCGAGATGGAAATGATCATCCTCTAATTCCTCCAGAGCCGACTAATAAAATGACAGTCATTAACATCCAAATTCAATTTCAGGACTTTTCAAACTTTCATTTTTTAGCAGGAAATTGAAACTGGAAGAGAAATCCTTTTGTGACAAAGTGCCACTTGAGGACAACTCTGATCTCTCTGCTATAAAATCTCAGAAAATAAAGCAAGACAGATGACTAATTCTTCTCAAGCTTGTAGCTGTAACTATACTTCACATAAATACATGGAAATCTATGACCATGATGTATACAGTAAGTTAAGGTTTTTTTTTATTCGGGGGGGGGGTGCATCACTGCCTCTGGTGGTCGTGGGCGGTACCCAGTGTCGCTCCTGAGAGCCGCCACTGGATTTGAACTGCCAAACCCGCAGGCCGCAGTCCTGCACTCAACCACTTACGCCACTGGGGCTCAGCCCAAGTTAAGGGTTTTTTAAAAGCAACATTTATTTCTATCACCAGTATAAACAGACTGCAGTTGTCCCTAAACAAAAAGCTTCATATATAATATTTACATTCATCCATGTGATTATAATCACAGCTTTACTGGAAGCATTGTCAGTATTGAGAAAATGATTTCTTATTCAGATTTTTTTTCCAGCTAAACCCCCAAATTGTTTATATAGAATAGCATGCTTTCTCTCTTCCTCCAGGAGCATATGCCGATCTAAGAATTTAAAGTTAAAGCCTCAGAAATCTTAACTGTTGTACCAAAAAAAATTGAATCCTGAATTTGAAAACTCTTCATTGTCTGTATCAATGGGGGTATACATTGCTGCACAAATTGAGGTCAAGGAAAATCTGAACATTCACTTTGCATCTAGTTTTAGCTCTCAAATTCTGATGATTCTTTCTCCCCCTCCTTGACTAAAGTTCCAGGGTTTACAATAAACAACAAGTTTAGAGCATTTGGCCTTCTGGGTCTTCTTTTCTTTCCAATATTGTATTTTGTTTTTTAAGTGGTTCTCAACCCGTGTGTCATGACTCCTTTGGGGGTCAAATGACCCTTTCACAGGGTCACCTGATTCATAACAGTAGCAAAATTGTAGTTATGAAGTAGCAACAAATATAATTTTATGGTTGGGAGGTCACCACACATGAAGATCTGTATGAAAGGGTCATGGCATTAGGAAGGTTGAAAACCCCTGCCTTAGAGTCAGTATGACAGTGGTGGGAGAGAGGAAAAATTGAAAGGTGGTACATATCTTTTCACAAAATATATAATGCCATATCTAATAGTTAAGAATGTCATTTCAATTATATCAACATAAAACACCCTTTTATTATATGTTACCATAGAGAGAACTGCTAATAATACTAGCATGTATCATTGTATGTGCACTTGAGCATGTGCATCTGTGTTTGTGATTTGCTTTTAATGTGTTGCATAGTTAGAGAAAATGAAAACAAACCATAAGGGACAGGCAAGCATTGTATTCTTTATTTCGGGGGACTCAGGCAAAATCTGTAAACATTTTTCAGTTCCCCAGTAGGTAACAGAAAGCCCTCTCAGGTATTACATTAGCAGCTATTACTCATCAGAATGATGAGCAACTTTAATTTCTCATTTATGATCTTGCAAAAAATATTTATACTATGCTATCCACATCTTAAAGCAATAGGTAGTAAATTGGATTGGTTTTTCTTAGTACCACAAATTCTTTCTTATTAAGAGATCATATCAAAGGATAAGGCAGGAAAGTTCTCTTTGCATAGCCAGTGCTTAATCTATTGTTTGTCACCGTGAGTCAGTACTGACTAAATGGCAGAGCTTTTTTTTGATTCTTGGTTTAATATATTATTAAAGGCTACTTCTGTAGCTACTGAACAATTTTTATGAATACAGTTTTGTTTCCGAGTATTTTTATAATAACATCTCTGAAGCCAATTCCACATTTATAGACAAAAATACTTATGCTTAGAGAGATGGGCATTAATTTGTTTTTCCTGATCCTTTTTGTGTGGTTTACTTTTAGTATATGACCAGGTTAAATAAAACATGGATTTTTTTACCCTTAGCTACGTACTTATTTTTTTACAAAACAACCTTATCACCTTCAAAGTACCTTCCATTACTCTAAACATCTTCGTCAAGTCTTTGATTCCATTCTTGGAAACATCTGCATGTTTAGATGGCAGATGGCACCTTTCTCATTTTTTTCTTCACCTCTTCTAGGTCATCATGTCATTGCCTTTTATGTCCATCTGTAGTCAAGGAGAAAAAGAGAAGTTGTAAGAAGTGAGGTCAGGTAAGTCAGGTGTGTGGAACAACAGAAGCATGCTGTGTTTTGCAAAAAAAACCAGTGCACTGAGATGGCTGCATCACTTTATGCATAGTCATGCTGGCAAAACCAGTCCCCTACCTGACACCAAACAAAGCTTCTTTTTGCACATGGTTGCACAATCTTTTCAAAACCTAGAGGTTATCACAGTCTGACTAGGTGGAATTAACTTCAAATGCACTAGACATTTTTGTCGATTCAGGAAGTTGATGGATGTCCAGAATGGAGGTCTCTCATCACTCGATATTTCATCTTTTTGAAATGAGAAATTCATTAGTACACTTGAGTTTTTCTCATATCATTGTCCTTGTAAACTGTGTTCCACATCACAACAGTTTCTGCTGCATTTTTTCCCAATCAGAACATAAAATTTCACAGCTGCACACCATTTTATTAAATTGGCCATCACAAAAAATGAGGTTTTTTAAAATCGTATTGTTGACTTGTACAACTCTGATCATCATCCATCCATCCATTATGTCAAACACATTGTACATTTGTTGCCATCATCATTTTCAAAATATTTTCTTTCTACTGGAGTCCTTGATATTAGATCCTCATTTTCTCCCTCCCTCCCCAACCTTCCTTCCTCATGAACCCTGGATAATTTATAAGTTGTTATTATTTTTTATGTCAAACTTTTAAAGAAAAAATTCACTGTGACCAGCGTGAACATCCCATGTGATGCAACTGGAAGCACTCACTCAGAGTTAGTTGCTTGATGCTCACATAGCAGGAAAAATTCTTACTATAAAAGCTCCACTCTGCCCGGTAAAAATTCCCTTTTGGAGGGGGTGCCCCCTCCTATGTACAAATCATTGGAGTTGGATACCTGAGTGAATGAGACAGAATTCATGGACTATTTAGCTAGTTACATTTATTAGTCACATCACGTGTGCCCAGTATAGATTAGCAGAGCACATGTTAACTTATACTATTTTTAGAACAACTGTAAAACCTTTTTGAAGGATCAATACTAACTCTATTTTATGAACAATAAATCTAGGATGGCCAAAGTTTATTTGCAACCTAAACAAGCACATGAACAGCCAACCATTAGATCTCATAAATCACACAGCAAGGCAATGGAAAATTGCACATGAAATTTAGTCTGAAAATGACTATAAACAAATTGAAAGTGGATTATGGAACCTATTGTTCTCTAGAGATACTGTTTTTGTTTTTGTTTTTTTCCTGAAGAGGTAATTAGAAATCGAGGAGAACTTTGAACATTCTCACTGGATTAGTGAAAAAGATCAGAATTAAAAATAGACATTAGAAGTTTGGTTGAGACACACTGTTACACATATCTGTGGCTGTGGCTTCAGAGCCTAATGGTCTGTATGTTAGTGATTAGGAGGAAGTGGAAATAAGCCAGTCCTCCAAGCTAACAAAGCTCATCTTGGAACCATCTAAAACCCTGATTAGGTCAATATATTCTTCTCTGACTGATGCCCAGATACTAATAGACTGCAAGAGGCTAGTTGAATCACCTCTTTGGAAAAGAAGCTTTTTGTGGAACCTTGAATTATCTACAAGTGTTCCTGTGAAATACCTGCCACTTAAAAGATATGCAGAGAACAAAGCAAAAACAAAAGCAAAAAAAAAAAAAAATCCCAATACCCATCAAAGAAAAGTGAAGTCAAGCAACAATGAACTTCATGAAGAGATCTGTTAGAGGATCCAGGCAAGTACTAGATATATGCTTAAAAATGGAGTCTAAAAATGTCCAAGGAAGAAAGAAATGAAACAGCGACATCACGGATATATTTTTCTCTCAGGGATTTTTGTTAAAATTGGTATCTTGAAAGACAATTTGCCTTTATTTTAAAAACGTGGGCATTAGTTTTGACTCAGGATTTTAATTACTTATGACAAATGTAAGAGAACTTTATCCAAGAAGATAACAAAAGTTTTTGAATTCTAAACTTATACGATATTTGGGAAGTGTGTGAAAAGAATAATATAGAATTAGAAATTCAAATTTGGTACAGTTATTTGGAAAGCATTTTATTTAAGGAAATATTTAAAACATACAGTAAAGCCCCAGTACTTGCTCACAGCAGTACTCGACATAATCTGATTTCCACACAAAATGTTGAGGAAATTTGCATAGAAGCTCAAACAAAACATTGGAATCTGAGGTGATGCACCAGGGTTTTGTAAACAAAAGGAGTCACTCAGTGTTAGTTGGTGATGGTAGTGTGCCTTGTTTAAAGCTTTTGCGGATATGCTCTAAGTTTTTCTCTATAATTTTCTTAGTTTCTGTGACCTTTTGTATTGTTTTTAGATAAAAACAATGTGGGTCCTAAGAAATTTTTTTAAAAGAATAATCATGATAAGGAACCAGTTTACCCTGTTATTGAAATTGGTGATAATTTAAGAAAACAGTCAAGGAAACATGAACAGCAGACCACATTAGACAGATTTTTTTTTAAGAGAAAGCCAATCAGGTCTTTATGTAAAAAGGCTAAAAAGGGGGTGGGGAGGTGGGGGGAAGCTCCTGAAAAACAGCTACCAGTTCACTTTATAGAAGGGGATTCCCCTTTCTAACAGCTTCTCTCTCTCTCTCTCTCTCTCTCTCTCTCTCTCTCTCTCTCTCTCTCTCTCTCTCTCTCTTTCTCTCTGTGTGTGTTTCCACAGATCCAAATCCTCATCAGTCCCAAGGTATGAGCCATAATGTTGTTGTTAAAAACTATTTTAGTGCTATGTTCCTATTTAAATGATATTGTTTAACCCTGAACTAATTTACTTTGAAATTTCTGTGTAATGTTTTTTATAAAAAGGCAAAGTTAGGGTGAAAACTTGGTGGTAGAGAATAGGTTAAGCCATTTTCAGTTATTTCTTTTGGGAAAAAATGATACAGAACTGGTCTGTATCACATTTCCACACCCCTTCTAGAACCAATTAATGTCAAGGACAGTGTTCTACTATACATGGATGAATCTACAAGAGAGTGACCTTGTGAGCAGCATAAAAGTTATAGCCAGAGAAGACCAAACACAGATAATATCAATTCAGAATGATATCAAGAAGATTTCAAAGGATTATGTGTGACAGGATAAAGGTAACAAAGCACACAAAGAGGAACGATATGCATTTGCTTTCTTAAATACTCTTTAAAATATTTAACACACATTTAAATGAATTCTGCCTCTTAAATATATTTGTTGACATATAAAAGAAAACATATTTATTATGCATAATATGAGCTTGACACATGTAAATATGTGAAAGCATCACTACAAATAAGAAAGTGAATATATCTATTAACCCAAAAGGTTTCATGTGCCCTTACACATACAAAAAACATACTTATCTAAATAAGAATAGGAAGCAGGCTGAGTGGTCCACAGGCTGTATTTGATGAGTCCTGTTTTAGCCTTTCTTTTTCCAAACTGAGCTAACATGGCACCTACTACTGTGGTGAGCAGGAATCACTGAGTCAGTTCCAACCTTAAAACCCTATGGAATACAGAGTGAAACACTGCCCAGTGTTGTGCCATCCCCACAGTTGTTACGTTGGAACCTACTGTTGCATCCATTGTGACAGTCCATGTCATCAAAAGCCCACCCCCTTTTTCTTTTTGTATTACATAGTTTTATTGGCGGCTCTTACATCTCTTATCACAATCCGTACATTCATCCATTGCGTCAAGCATATTAGTACATCGTCATTTTCAAAGCATTTTCTTTCCACTTGAACACTTGGTATCAGCTCCTCATTTTCTCCTTCCTCATGAACCCTCGATAACTTATAGATTACATTTTTTTATATCTTACATTGTCCTCCGTCATCTTCATACACTTTTGGTGTTTGTCCCCCTGGGAGGAGGCTATATATTCATCCTTGTAATTAATCACCCCCTTCTCCTGCCCACTTTGCCTTTATCCACCTGATATCTCTATTCTCATTGTGGGCCCTGAGGGGTTTATCTATCCCAGCTTTCTTGTGTCCCATGCTCTTGTCTGTAGCAGTGTGCATATTCTGGTCTAATCCAATTTATAAGGTAGAAGTGAGGTCATGATAGTGTTGCAGAGGAAGCATTAAAGAACTAGAGGAAAGTTATCCATACTTGATCTATACTGCTCCCTGACTGGCTAAGTCTTCTTATGACTCTTCTGTGAGAGGATGTCAAATTGTCCACAGATGGGCTTTGGGTTTCCACTACTCATCCATCCCCCAACTCCCCATTCACCCTGGGATGGTTTTGTTCTGGGTCTTAGATGCCTGAAAACTTATCCCATTAGCAATGATCACACGGGCTGGTGTGCTTCTTCCATGTGGGCTTTGTCACTTCTCAGCTACGTGGCAGTTTGATTATCTTCAAGCCTTTAAGACTGCAGACACTATATATTTTGATAGACAGGCACCATCAAGTTTCTTTGCCACATTTGCTTATGCACCCCTTTTGTCTTTAGCAATTGTGCTGGGAAGGTGAGCGTCACAGAATGCTAGATTATTAGACAATGTATTCTTGTGTTGAGAGAGTTCTTGAGTCAAGGTCCAAAAGCCATCTGCTACCTTATTTATTAACATATAGGTGTAAGTATCTCTCTCTCTCTCTCTCTCTCTCTCTCTCTCTCTCTCTCTCTCTCTCTCACACACACACACACACACACACGCACACGCACACACACATGCATGCCTATATTTAGACCTCTATAGATAGATGTCCTTTGTCTCCTGGTTCTTTCCTCTATTTCATTTTTCTTTCCTCTTGCCTACTACCATATTTGAGTTTAGTATAATGCCTCACTGTTACATTGCCCTTGATTAAGCCCCCAGTGTGATTGGGTTAGATTGGCCACAATTCCTGCACTGTGTCTCCAGTGTTGTCCCCCATAAGGTTATTGTTCAGTGAGGGAACATCATATCTCAGGGTGGGGCCAGCCCTGTGGGCCTCTCTGTGCAGTGTCTGCTCTGAGTAAGAATATCATCCTTGGGGTTTGGTGGACCAGGATGTGTTCCCCCTCACTTTCCATTCCTCTTCTTTTCTCCCATGTGCTCTAATCAGAAGTGCCCCTCAGTGCTGTTCTGAAGTGCATTCTTCAGGGGTGGGGGATGCATCCATATAGTTGGGATTGAATAAGAAGACTGAATCAAATGTGTTCCCTTTTATAATGCCCACCCACTTTAACAAACACCATGTTCTCCAGGAACTGGTCTCTCCTGATACTATGTCCAAAAATGTGAAGATGCATTTTCTCCAGTCTTGCCTCTAAGAGGCATGCTGACTGTACTTCTTCCAAAACAAGCATTTGATTTTGGGGGGTCCAGGGTGCATTCAGTGTCCTTCACTAACACCATAGTTCAAATGCACAAATTTGTATTTGGGGTTCTTATTCATTGTACAAGTTTTGCATGCATCAAATCCAGATACATGTTTGAGGCAAGAGTACCTTAGCGCTCAGAGTAACATCTTTGAGTTTCCATACTTTAAAGAGGTTTGATGCAGCACATGAACCTAATTCAGTGGCACCTAGATAGTTGCTGCTGGGCACATCGCACCTTAGGCTAGGAGCACAAGGAAACAGAGTTATTCTTAAAAAATCAGCACCTTCCCTCACTTCTGAGGAACTCCTGAGTCATGTGCATCTTCCCTGTGAGTCTTGCATGAGACTATGTGACTGCTCTGATATCCTCAGATTTTTTCAGAAATTAGTAATTGGAGTGGTAGGCCTAGACTCCAAATGCCTCTTGGTAAAGCCATGTTTAGCTCCTTTACATTGGTTCCTACTGAAAGTAACTACACAAAGCAGAACAAATGACTCCGAGTCCTGTGCCATCAGTCTCATCGTTGATTCTATGCCTCATGAAATTATGGTAGCCACTGTCTCACTCCATTTGCTAGTCATTTTTCTTTTCTGACTCTCTCTTTTATGGCACTACATGTCCTTATTCAGGAACTGATCGTTTTTAACAACATGTCCAAATTATGGGAAATGAAGTTTCACCATCCTTTCTTCTAAAGGGCATTTCTAACTCTATTTCTTTTAAGACAGTTTATGTTCATTTCAATATTATTTGCAAGCACATCACTTTTTCAGTGTTTTACGTCATTCATTGTCTAACTTCCATTTGCATATATGGTGATAGAAAATATAATGGGAGTTCTCAAAATGATATATTTACTCCAACACATCAAAAAGGTCCTGTACAGCAGACTTGCCCAGGTCAATACCTTGTTTCATTCCTTGACTGCTGTTTCCATGGAACTTCACTGTGGACACAAGTAAAATGAAACCCATAGTAACATCAATAGTTTCTCCATTTATAATGGTGTGGCTTGTTGGTCCAGTTGTGAAGATTTTTGTTTTCTTTATTAAAGGCACTCTTCACCGAATGTTGATGCCTCGGATCTTCATCAGTATATGCTTCAAACCCTCTTGGTTTTGTGTCATCTATGTATCACAGGTTGTTAATGAATCTTCCTCCATTACTGATACTCTGTTCTCATTCACATTGCCCAGTTTCTCACATTACTTTCTCAGCATGCAATTTGAATGAGTATGATGAATGATACACTCAGTGCACATTTTTCATGGTTTTAAATCGTTCAGTATCGCCTTGTTCTGTTTCTTTTTTTAATCATTTTATTTGGGGCTCGGACAACTGTTAGCACACTTGTACATGTGTTGCCATCATCATTCTCAAAACATTTTCTTTTTACTTGAACCCTTGGTATAAGCTCCTTGTTTTTCCCCTCCATCTCTTCCCCTACCTCCTTCATGAACCCTTGATAGTTTATAAATTATCATTACTTTTTGCATAGCTTACACTGTCTGACACCTCCCTTCAACCACATTTCTGAGGTCTGACCCCCAGAGAGGGAGTTATATGGAGACATTGTGATCAGTTCCCCCTTTCTCTTCCACCTTACCATTACCTTTACCCTCCTGGTATCTCTAATCTCATTATTGGTCCTGGGAGTTCATCTGTCCTGGATTCCCTGTGTTTTCAGTTCCTACCTGTACCAGTGTTCATCCTCTAGTCTAGTTGGATTTGTAAGGTAGAATTGAGATCATGATAGTTGTATGGAGGAAG
The DNA here is from genome assembly GCA_004026705.1 of Nesogale talazaci. NCBI lineage: Eukaryota > Metazoa > Chordata > Mammalia > Afrosoricida > Tenrecidae > Nesogale > Nesogale talazaci. The sequence continues at coordinate 437,201 of PVJH01000065.1, read as the reverse complement.
CATTGAAGTACTAGAGGAAAGTTGTATGTTTGATCAGTGCTATAGTGCAACTTGACTGACTTGTCTCCTTCTATAAGGGGATATCCAGTTACCTACAAATAGGCTTTGGGACTCCACTCCACACTCCCCGTCATTCACAATGATTTGATTTTTGTTCTTTGGTGCCTGATACCTGATACCTTCAATACCATGTGATTACACAGGTTGATGTGCTTCTTTCATGTGAACTTTACTGCTCTTCATCTAGAGGTCTGCTAGTTTACCTTCAAGCTTTTAAGTCCCCTGATACTATATCTTTTTATAGCTCGCACCATCAACTTTCTCCACCACATTTGCTTATGGATCTGCTTTCTCTTTAGTGATTGTGTTGGAAAGAAGAAAATGATGGAAAGCCAGTTTATTGAACAAAGTGTTCTTGCGTTGAGGCCCAATGTCCATCTTGTACATAATACTAAACCTATTAATATATGTAGATAGATCTATTTCTTTATCATCATGAATAAATATATTTACCTATGTACATGCCTGTATTTAGACTTCTATAAATGTCCTTCACCTCTCAGTTCTTTCCTCTATTTTCTGTTACTTCCCTATTGTCCCACATATCAGTCTTCATTTGGTTTCAGCAAATGCTCTCAGTTACATTGCCCTTTACCAAGCCCTACCAGGCCTCCTACACCCTCCTTGCCATCGATTTTGGAGCACTTGTTATTCCCTTGTCTCTGGGGTTCTCAGCACCCAATTTCTTTCCCCCACCTCTCATATCCCATGTCTCCCAGGAACCAAGAATTCCACTGTTTTCTCCTCCAGATTATTTATCCCACTTATTTTATCTAGATAGATCTGTAGAGATAATGATATACATGAAAAATAAGACAGAGCAAAACAAAGAAATGGACGAAAACAACAACAACCAACCTTGTTCTTTTTTGATGATTTCTTTTGCTCCATTTACTTGTGCTTCATAATTCTATCCCTAGATTGCTGTGATTCACAAAATATTGGACTTTTCACTGTAAATACAATACAAGTGAACATTTTTTCTGGTAAAAAAACAAGGCTACATTTAGCATGGAATCAGTGGAGTTAACATTGAATGGAACCTAGTGGAGTAGACAATGTTGTGTAGCAATCAACATTAGTAGAGACAAAGACATAGCTTTTACTCTATGCCAGAGTATAAAGTACTAGTAAGGAAGAATAAGCACCTCTTCCCTTTTGGTTTTCTAGATTTAGGTCTCTACACATTTAAAATATGTATATTACAGTATATTACTTTGTCTTCTAGCGGTGGCCTTTGGAATTTTCAATACAGCTTTTTTGCTTCATCATTTTTTTTTCAAGTATTGGAGCTACTCTTTGATGAAGAGTAAGGTCCACTTCTGACATCCACCTTGACCTTCTCTTCTTTCCTGTCTTTTCAGTGGCCTTTTGCTTTCCTTAGGGATGATGTCCTTTATGTCATCTTACAGCTTATCAGGTCTCCTCCCACTAATGTTAAGGCATCAAAGCTATTCTTCAGATTTTGCTGAAATTCAGGAAGGATATTATCAAAATTGTATTTTGTCTCTCATATGATTGTTTTCTTTACTTATGCTTCCACCTGAAGTTCCATATGAACAACTGGTGATATGTTCCACAGTCAGAACCCAGCCTCATTTTGGCTGCTGATATTTAGCATCTCCATTGCCTCTCCCAGATATAGTCAGTGAGATTTCTGTATATTCTATCAGGGTAAATCCATATATGCAGTCACCATTGGCATTGATGAAAAGGCTATTTGCTATTTTCTGCTCCATAACCTTTTCAAGCTTCATTTCTATCACCAAAATTCCATCTTCTAATTCTTTCTCTTTCTTTCAAAATTAGAATTCCAGTTGGCAATAATTAAAAATGCATCTTGATTGCATGACTGATCGGTTTAAAGCTGGAGAAGTGCAGCCAGCATGCTCTTTGGAGGGAAGGATACCAAGACTCCATCTCACATATTTGTTTGGGGAGAAACCAATCCCTGAAGATGGCAATAATGTGTTATAAACTAGAGGGACAATGCAAAGGAGCCTCAACAAAATGTAAGAAACCGAGCCTGCAAAAATGGGCTCAAACATAAGAATAATTGCAATGATGGCATAGGACTGGGCAGTGTTTAGTTCTCCTGTACATAAAGTAATGAGCAACAACAACAGGAGGGCTCATTCAATGCAGTGCTTTCACCTGCCACAGGAGAGTTCTGGAATATTGCAGAACTATTGGCATATTGGTCTTGATGATCTGAAAGTCTTATACAGAAATGTAGCTGTAGAATGGATACGATAGCAAGGTTTTATTGTATAGGATTAAAATATTTGTCTTAGACATCAGTGCAAGACTGATTTCCAATGACATGAAGATTTTGTTTTGTTTTGTTTTTTGGGCATCACTGCCCTCTGGTGATGGGAGTAGGAGGCCCAGCCTTTGATCTCCTGTGGAGCTGGAATTGAACCTCCATCCCAGTGGGCCGCAGTTCCGTGCACAACCACTACGCCACCGGGGCTCAGCCCTGACATGAAGATTAAAGGTGTTGCAAATATTCAAATTTTCCGAATTGCTATACCACTCTTTTATCTATGTCATAAACTGCCACTACTGTTACCAGGATTTTCTCTCAACTCTCAGGATCCTGCAATTCACTTAAACACCTTATGGAGTTCATAATCCATCAGTAGTTGACCTACATGATTTTGGAGGCTTGAAAGTCAAAACCTTTAGTTCGAACATTCATCTGGGTGATTGTCTTCCTTCACAATGTATTGAGTTGTTGACTCGTAAAGTTGCGGAAGTGCTGGATCAGATCCAGCAGTAAGACATCAGATCAAGCCCCAAGTACCAGAGATCAGACAGAAGCAACCCAAACATAGGATCCCAAGCAAGAGAGAAAGGCTGACAAAGTTAATCAATACAATTGCAGACACATGAAACATTTGAAAGTCAGAGAAGAGTTGATTTGTGTAAGAAGCCAAAGATTAATTCAAGTCATTTCATTAAGATCTCTCTGAGTCCTGGACCAGAAGTCATTTCGGATGGTAGCTGGTGTCTAATGGGCATTCACCTCTAGATGCCTCAACCCTGAGGACAAATCTGTGCATGCTCTGTTGGGAAGGAAGTTCTTTAAAAATGGCATCTTCCCACATCTCTGTCTTTGAAAAATGTGTAGGCTTTTGCCTTCTGACTTCAAAAGTTTAAGTAAAAGACACGGTAGTCACTTCTACACACATTAATTAGATATATCTCTGCTCAGCCAATCATGTGGTTCCAGCCTCCTAATTTTCTCAGTGAAGCTAGAAGCTAGTAGTATGCTTATTAATGAAACATCTTAAAATAGGACACTAGCTCCTATTTTAAAACAGAGATTAAAGATCGGGATAATCTCCAGACCACATTTCCAGGGGAACTAATGATGTTGACATGAGTGACAGCCTCCAGTAAAGCAGGGACTAATGATGCCTCCCACCAAAGCCAGAGACTAGACTCAAGAATCCAGCACACAATGGAGGCCAGATTAACAAAATAACTATCCTGCAGGATTCAACTCTGTGTTCTGGCACTGAATGACCATATGACCTTGAGCAAATAACTAGCCTCTTCTGTGTCATCAAGGATGACAATTCTATAACTGGTCTTTACCATAGAATCATTTCCTGCCTCATGGTGATCTCACACACAATTAACAAGATAAAATTGTGATCCTTAGAAGTTCTTCGTCTACAGTCAGAAGTAGACCACCAGCCTCTACCCCACAGTCTGCAAAACTGAAATTGGCTTGATATCCTTAAGAATAAATGGAAAAGATCCTTCACTGTGAAGACTAGGGCTACCTACTGTGAGGCTCCATGATCTGTGGGGGAGTAGAAATCTTTTTCTTTCTCTCTCGGTGTGGCTAGTGGTTTCAAACTGCTTACCTTGCAGTTAGCAGCTAAACAACTATTCCACCAGAGCTCATTGCAATATCCAAATCATCCATGATAGGGTCGTGGTGACTACATCGAAATTCCATTGGATTGAAATCAAGCTTGCTCTTCTACATGGAACTAAAAGTTCTACCACTGAACCAAACAAAAACAAATTCATGGGCTGCGGATGTCAGCATTAGCCATTAAAAACTACCAAAATGTCCTCTGGAGAAAGACTAGCTTTCTACTCTGGTCAAAGCTACAGTCTCGAAAACCCACAAGCATAGTTCTACCATTTCCTAGAGGGTCACTCTGAGTTGGCAGTCACTCAGTGGCAGTGAGTTTAGTTTACGATTTTTGTTAGTAGGTTATGGATGGTGCCCAACCTAGCAAGCACATCCTAGTGTAATGATATCTCCTTTGCATTGTTGGTTGTTGTTAGATGCTGTTAAATAAGGACTTCTGCTTACAGAAAAACACAAAACAATAACATCACCCGGCCTTGTGCCGTCCTCACAATGGCTCCTGTGTTTGACACCATTTTTGGAGTCACTGCATCAATTCAGCTCCTTGAAGGTCTTCCCTATTTTTGTTTTCCCTTTTCCTTATGGAGAACTTGTCTCTTTCTCCTGCTCCTCCTTCCTGCTCGGTTGCATCCTGTGTCTTGTGTATGGGGGCAGGAGTCCATCAAGCTTGCTGAGCCTGGGTGTGGTGGGATCCCTGTCAAGTTCCTACAAATCTAAAGCCTCATAACCCTGCCCACTGTGATCTCCCAGCTTTCCTCTTCACCTTCATGCCTCACTGACAGCAGTCACATGTTTCCAGAAGGGTCTCCAACTTGATCTGATGCCTAGACTCGATTTGGACAGGGCTGGGCAGTGTCACTGCTATGAATTTCTTCTGGATGCAAAGTTATTTTGTCTACATAAATGAGTGTCACTGGTTTTGTTTCTCTAGAATTTTCAGCCTAACATAGCAACTGACTTAATTAAATATTACTAAGAGTAGATATTGGATAGGTAGGTAGAGGATAGATCGAGTATATTATTGAGTGTGACTTCAGGAGTATTGGATTGTACCCTTTATTATAAAGGTGAGACTGATGGAAAACACCACCTTGCTGTATCACATTTCATCATGTTGTAAGGAGGGAAGTCTCAAGAGCTTATATCTCCACAGTCCTGGAAAATTTAACTCCTGTTAGTGTGAATTAGAAAACAGGGCTGGCAAGCTGCCGATACAGGCCATCAATCAGTCATGTGATGCCGTGTGCTTATTTATTAAACAATCCAAGTATCAGTTCCAAACCGCCATCCTCTCAGAGTTTCAGTAATCCACATTTTACCAGCCCTGTCTAATGGTTGGAGCTGCTGCTCTTGCTACCGATATTGCAACTCTTCACCACTCCCACTCCAGTTGATTTGAAACAGAAGCTGCAGCTCTGAATGATGTAAGGCCACTTAATGATTAATTAGTGCCTCTCTCATGTAGCACATTAGGAAGATGTTCCTGCTGGAGCCATGATTAACTTCAGGACTGCAGATGGAAGCCTTACCTCTTAGAAAGGCTCAGTAACTATATGTTTAAGGGGCTTTCCATTTGGCAGTTTAATTGGCTTTCTCACTGTTTTCCTTAAAATCTTGCACTTTAAACCCTATAGATATTTTTGCGGAAAAAATAGATATAAGCACATAGAATATTGTGAAAGTATCTTTGTGAGTATGTCTATACTTATGTTATTTTCTAGATTTAGCTGGAAATTAATTTGGTGATGTGCTACAAGGCATGTGCATATGTATTATATTTTTCTTTGATAACTATAATATACAAATGAAATTGTGTTTTTAAGATCAATGGAAGGGTAAAATGTTACAACCAGAGTTGAAAATAAGATCTGCTGTAGTCATAAAGGATAAAGGCCTCTATTCACTTCTTCATTAAAGACTTTCCTTCAGTATGTTCTCGAACATTTGGATTGCTATAGACACAACATATAATAACCCATATGATATTGAAAATCTGACATTGTGAAAATACATTACCATGCATACGGCTTGAGGGAATAGGTCAGTCGGAGGTTAGCTCATACTTACATTCTTTAAAAAAGTAATGCTTCTTTGTTTTCCACCAAGCTTTAGCCACTGAATTATTTCCCTAGTCTTAATACTTGCTTATGACAGCAAATCTGAATTTGCTGCTGCTGTGTGCTTGTGTGACTTTCTATTTTTATTCAAAGTGCATATATAGCTTTTATTTTTAATGCAGTTACTTTCCCCTCACTTGGAGTGCAAACAGTGAGAGAATAAGACATATTGAGACTAGCAATTCATTCTATTTTTATCCCTGATATTATTATAATCATTACTGATGACATGAGATTCTACTAGGTGATAGATTGCAGAGATATTCAATAGAAGTGAAGCAATGAAGGCAATTTGTCGAATTATAGTGGGATTCTCTTATGGCACAAATGATTATTGCCTGAATTTAGACATACACACAAATTCCCAGGGGATGCAAGGAGTAAATGTGAAGATAAAAATAAGAGGACCCTGAAAGAAATATAATGTTACACCTAACTTTAATAGCTAAGTGATATTATTTTATCACTATTATTTTTATTTTACCACACACATGAAATCAGTCTTTACAAGTATAGTTAATGTATATAAATTTCCTTCTGCTTTTTCTTAGGATATCATAAATATGGAAGCATAGAGTATGTAGGCTTCAGAGACTGACTTATTTCACCTTGAATGTTTTTTTTTGAGATTCCTCAGTATTGTAGGAATTGTGTATTTATTCCTTTTTGTGTGTGAAATATAATTCTCTTTAAAAGTATATATAGCAGCTTATCCCTTTGCCATATAAAGAGATTTTTTCAGTGTTTTCCAGTTTGGTATGATCACAAATAAAGCCACTATTGGCAGTTTCAAGGTTACTAAAGATATCAATCCCTAACTATGCTATCAAAAATTTATAGCCAAGTCAGAACAGGTATATACAATTCTTACTTGGCCCCATTTTAATCCAAGAAAAGACTTAATGCTCTTTTCATTATTAAAAGCTGTATGATGCAACAAGTGATTATAATTACAATAAAGAATTTTTTTAGGAGTTGGCTCAATTGTTTTGAAATGAGGGCCAACCGGCATAACTTTAAAGGACAAGTTAATGTTGTCTATGTCTTACATCCATTCCTCAGCGACTATATGTATAGATATTTGTAGATTGGTGCATAATAAATCACACTTTGTATCCTCAAGATCTTTAATTGTTTTTCACAATTGTTCTGACTATTCTCCCTTCACTGGATTTCAGAGAGTTTCCAAGGGAGTATTTTGTAGTCATGTAAATACTTCAAAAATGGTTTCTTTTCAAAGGGCTATATTGATGGTTCTGCTGTGGTTTTGTAACTTACTTTGATTTTTCTCAGAATTCACAAGTACAGTGATAACATTCTTGGCATCCTGTTCTTTGCAAAGAACAAAATCTTCCCAAGATATTCTTTTCTGAACAAGATTTGATAAAGTACAAATGATGTTATTTCCCAAGACTTGCACTGTAAGAGGAAAGGCTTTGTGGCTCTAATTCCCAACAAATAACTCTGCATGTGCACTTAAATGAATCAAATTTATTATGAAAATAAACACGTGCAGGCAGCTAATGAGTTAAAATGGTTACCTTAGTTTTAGTTTAATGGGCATGATTATGAATTACATAATATTTGCTACCATTAGGCAAACCTTATTTACATTTTTTAGTAAACATAAAAATATGTGTTGTTGCTAATTGCTATTGATTCAACCCTGATCTGCAGTGAGTCTATGTGTTACAAAGGGGAGTTACTCTAGATTTTCTTGGCTGAAACTTTAATTAAAGCATATTTCCAGGTCTTTCCACTTTTCAATCCCACTTGGTGTGTTCCTGAGATGCAGGGTGTTTACCATGAGCTCAAGTTGTATTCCGGAATCAGTCTCTTAATGGTAAGAAGAGGCTATGAACTCCATGTGGCCAGTGCAACAGATTATCACACTAGGAGGATAAAGAGAAAATGCAATGGGAGGACAACAGGTATTTGAATGAGTAAATCTGTTGGACAGTGGATGGATGTCTAACCCCACCCTTCCCCCTCTAGGACTCAGCTTTGGGCTATCCTGGTCTTGTCCCACCTGAAGTTATACATCTCCCTTAGACACTGTTCCTCCTCCAATTATATCTTACAGAGTTACTCCATCTTCAAGTGCTAGCTGGGTCACATATTTTGAAGACTGCATTGGTTCTGGAGAGTTTGCTATATCAAAAGCGAAATGACCTAAACTATGTAAACCAGTTATATCTTACAATGTGAGCTTTTCCTTCATATAGTCAACATCTCCACTGTGATAGCATGGGTTTTCCTTGGATTCCTTTCGTTATTTCCAGCTGCCCTCAAGTTGGTGTCAACTCATACTCATGGTATGTAGAACATAACAAAACCCTGCCCAGTACACTTTGTTGTTAGCTTTGGTCCCATTGCTTAAGCCATAGTGCAAGTCCATTTCATTGATATCTTCCTCCATTCACTCTCTGCTTAAACAAAAAGCATGCTGTCCTCCAAATCGGTCCTCCCATCTCAAGTATATGAAATATTGCTCTTTCTTTCTAGAGAACATTCTGAATGTACTTCCATAAACACAGGTTTTGTTCATTCTTCTGAAAGTCCATGGTATTTTCAGCATCATGGTTTATTACACCAATTTTCCCTTGCTTTCCCTATTCATTGGCCAGATTTCCCAGGTATGCGAGGTGAATGATGAAGACTTAAAAGAGGCACATACTAATCCTCAAACTGTCATCTCCCACCCACCCTTAACATTTTCATGAGGTCATTTGCAGTAATTTGTTGACTATCACATTTCATTTCATTTATATCCTTCACTGTTGGTTCCATGAGCATTGAGTGTGGATCCAAGTTAAATAAAATCTTCAAAAATTTCTATATGTTCACTATCATGATGGCACTTTGGGGTACAGTTCTGTGAAAACTTCCTTTCTTTGTATTTAAATGCAATTTATATCAAAGACTTTAGTCCACACAGGATGTAATCCTTACTGAAGACATCCTTCTTTCATCTTCAGCTGTAAGGGCTTCAAGTCTTCTTCGCCTTCAGCAAGCAAAGTTGTGCCCTCTTCACTCCAAATGCTGTCAATGAGTCTTCTACAATCCTGAAGCCATTTTAAAAAATATATATTTATGGTTCGGCTTCTTAGATGATTTGTTTGGTACAATTTGAATAAATTTGGTTGAAGTACGCTACCTGATTTTTAAACACACTATCCCTTCTTATTCTGATTGAATGACTGCTCCTTCTATGTATTAGCTCTGCCTGAGCACAATGAAGTGTTCTAGAACCTTAATTATCCTTAATATTAAATATAATTCATCATGACCATTGCAGTTGGATGATTTCTGAAGAGTTATTAATACAAAAATAAACATCTTCCTTTTATTATTCTTTCTGTCAAGATAGATGTGATATCAGTAATTAGGCCTCTATCTCTCAATGTTCTTTTTCTTAATCTGGTTTGAATTTTTTTCTAGTTCTCTGTCAATATACTAATAGAGCCATGATTTAATAGTTCAGTAATTATTTACTTGCATGTATTACAATGTTATTGTTTCATGATGTTTGCATTCTAGTGGATCACCGTTCTTTGCAATGGTGAATTCAAATATGGACTCTTTACAGTAGTTGGCTAGATAGCTGTCTTCCAATTGTCTCATTGACAAATGAATGCATATGGGCATAGCATCTGTTTGCTGAACAGCCCATTTGAGTTTCATCAATTTCTGTAATTCACTCACCTCTGCCCCCCAAACCCATCAAGTTAGACTTCTTACTTCAATGTCACTGGTACTTGAGCACATGCTGTCTTTTGTTTGTGTGTTTGTTTTTAATCATGCTATTGGGGGCTCATACACCTCTTATCATAATCCATCCATCCATCCATTGTATGTTAAGCATGTTTGTGCATCTGTCACCTTCCTTGTTCTTAAAACATCTGCTTTCTATTTGAGCTCTTAACTTTAGCTCCTCATTTTCCCATCCCTCACTGTTTCCTCCTCCCTTATGAACCCTTGATAATCTATGAATTATTATTACTTTGTCATATCTTACACTGTCCATTGTCTCCCCTCACCCACTTCCCTGTTAACTTCCCAGGGAAGAAGTTATATGTAGATCCTAATAATTGGTTCCATCTTTCTACCCCACCTTCCCTCCACCTTCCGGTATCACCACCCTCACCATTAATCCTGAAGGGATCATCGGTCCTTGATTCCCTATGTTCCAGTTCCTATCTGTACCCATGTGTATCTTCTTGTCTAGCTGGATTTGTAAGGTAGAATTAGGATCATGATAATGGGGAGGAGGAAGCATTGTAGAACTAGAGAAAAGTTATGTGCTTCGTCATTGTTACATTGCAGTCTAACTAGATCATCTCCTCCCTGTGATCCCTCTGTATGGGGAAGACCGTTACCTACAGATGGGCTTTGGTTCCCCAACCTGTACTCCACTTAATTTTCAATAATATAATTTTTTTTGATGCCTGATATCTGATCTCTTTGACACCTCATGGTCACACAGGCTGGTGAATCACATGCTATACTAAGTAGTTGAATATCAACCATTAATTTTGTTGCATTGCACCTTTGCTTTTTCTACTTTTTTTTTGATGCTTCTTGACTTGTTCAATATTTTGCCCATGGAATCACTCAATGTTCTAATTTGAGGATTGGGATTTTATTCCATTCTTTCAACTTGAAAAATGCCTAATTTGAGACCTTTGCATGTTTCATTATAGTACTGTACTTTTTCTTCTCAAACAGCCTTTGGAATTTGATGTTTGACTCTTTTATATCATCATTTCTTCCAGTTGTTTTAGCTCATCAGCATTTGAGAATAAAATAAATCCAGGAACTTTTCTGACATCCATTTTGATATTTCTTTTCTTTCTAATACAAATTGCTGAGTGGTATTTTAAAGTATCTCTGTATTAACATATAATTTCCTGTTTCTGAGGTATTTTACAGTAAACTTAAAAATAGGTCAAGTATAAGAATAAGAAAGGAAAAAATAGCAAAATAATCAGATCAGTTTTTAACATTTCTAAAAGCTGTAATGGTTATAGTTTTGGAAATAGAATAGGAAAGTACATGTGACAGACATGTCTAAGTTAATATTTGGCTGTTCCTGTGAAGTGGATCTAAACTACTCCTTAAGAACCATACCTTTGAAAAATTTAATATGATCCTCCCTACTTTGAACATTGAAATCTCTAAGAATCAAGTGATTTGGAGAGACGTGATATTTTGAAATTACATTGGGGTTGTTTGATCAGAGCTCCAGCAGCACATATAATTGAGAAACAGAATTATGTCATCTTGACTCTGCAAATTCATTCCTCCCATGATCCCACCAATAGGAACATTCACAAACAGGCTTCCCAATAATTGTTATTACTACTTATACCTAACTGGTAAATGAATAACAGTATTTCATGTTGTAAGAGTAGAAACAGCATTCACCCCCACCTCCAATCAAATATGTGTATGTCAAATTTAATCTTATTTACTGTGTACTAATACAGAGAAGAGTAAATAAAAAAATATATCAAATTTTTGACCCATATTTCTTTTGTCCCATTGTGCACATATAGCCCTAGTTATTTAAATTTGTATACCAGTACACTTAGTAGGTTTTCCAACAAAATATTTGTAAATTGAAAATTTATATATTTAAATATCTATTACCAAAAAAATGTCTATTACAAAGCATGATTCTAGAGGGAGCTAAGTGATGAATTTTCTATTTAGAAAAATATGTAAAGTTTTCTCAGATTCACTGCACATCATATGACTACAGGATATATTTACATATTTTTAAGGATAAGAAACAAAAGTGGGAAAAATAAGTTATAAATTATTCTTCTAATTCTAAACATTAATTCTTGACTTGGCAAGCATAATTATTGGCTTGAATCTATTGGTCCCTTTTGTCTTCCTGTATTAAGACTCATGCAAACATTTCAGTGCAGTAAGCAAATTAACTGAGTGCTACACAAGGTGACCATATATCTAGAGACTTCAAAGTGCTCCAGTTTAGAGACTTCTGCTAATTTATTTTATGACTTGACGTTCTTCAATGTAGTGACTTCACTTCCTTTAATCAAACTCATATTTTTCTTTTAATTCATGACTACAGTTTAATCAGTATGCTTGAGATGTTGGTAAGAGAAAAATCATAGCGTTGGAGAGCTTCTATTGCCATTACTTGACTGTTTTGTTCTGTCCAAATACTAGCCAGAGTTTCCCCCCATGGATATTTGAACATGAGGCAGCAAAGTCTCTAACTTCGCACTCGGTAGACATGAAGGGCCATGAGTTTGTGAATTATACAAAAGTAATGTGTAGATACAAATGACTTTCTGATAGATTTTAAAACAGCGTCAACTACAGCAACAGTAACAACAATAACCAAAAAAAAAAAAAAAAAAGCAGAGCATAGCCTTGCTTTAAATTCCCAGAAATCATGGGCTACTGCCAATGAAAGCTTGGTAAAAATTAAGAGGAGAGACTTTTTTCATGCAGCAGTTCTCAATGTCCTGTGACACAGATGGAGGACACTCTTTGTCCACACAATGTCCCGTGACACAGATGGAGGACACTCTTTGTCCACACAGTGTCCCTCCAGGCTCATGATTAAACTTAGAGAGATGCCAATAAAGTAGAGCTAAAAGTGTGCACTCGCTCTCCCGCTCTCTTTTGTACTTCTTTAAATTTCTAGTATGGGGAGGTCAGCAGTTATATGACACCTAACAAGGAATTCCTCAACGGATCTTAAGTTTTCCACAATTTCACTCACCAATGCACATTTAAATATTTTCTACAAATATAGTGTTATTCTGCAGTCTTCCCCCCACATACCTGACTTTAAATTCTGCAGGCAACTGTAATAAGGTTTGATTGTATGTACCTGATTAAAAAGAAGAGCTTTATTTTATTGTCAAAATAGCAATAATTTGTTGTTCAAATGGCACTATGTATTTTTTAAATAATGATAACATATGTAGGTATGATGAATTCTGATCTTTGATCAGATGACCCCAGCTCTTAAGTAAATAAGTAAAGAATATTATTCATAGCACCTTCCTTCCCTGTGCCTTTGTGAAATGTGCATGTAGGTACTCGATAAGCTTTTCTTGGTTACCCATCATGCTTTTTTTTATACAATCCTTCTCCTGTCTCTTGTTATTAGGGGCCATGGAGCGAGTTCTGACTCCTAGTGTTCCCATGTACAATAGAGGGAAACACTGCCTAGTCCTGTGCCAGTCTCACAATTATTACTTTAGAGTCCATGCTGCCGCCATGGTGTACATTCAGGTTGTCCAGGCCCGTCCTCTCTGTCGCTGACCCTCACTTCACCAAGAATGATACCCTTCTCCAGGGACTGGTGTCTCCTGACAAGGAGTCTGAGGACATGACTTAAGAACATTCTGCCCGTCCTTTATTTTAAGACAGATTTGGTTAAGGTATGCATGGCATTCTGCTTTTTATATGTTCCACAATGATTGAATCATCTCCAATTGATTGGACATTCATTTTTCCTCTTACCTATCCCATTATAGATACCATTGATGGCATTTTAAAGTATATATTTACCAGAAAGTTCTTATTATTTGGGGGAGTGTCCATAGTTAAATGAATACTGGGGTAATGGACATATGCATTTTTAAATTCAATAGGAAATGATGTCATTTTTAAAACAGCCTGAAAGTTTGACACCTCAAAGCATTATCACGTCTTAACAAGCAGTAGGTGTTAGTGGTAATGGTTTTGCTATTTTACCACCTTATTGACTTTTTTAGAGTGTTAGATATTTTCTTTATAGTACATATATATTACAAATATGAATTGTTCATTTAGCCATGTGTTATCCATTTTTGTTGGAATAATTTCTTGCACATTTCTTTTCCAGGTAGCCTCCTAAACTTTAGTTTATATATATGTAATCTGCATCTATATTATACATACTTATCCAAAATATTTTACAATGCTTTGCTCGTTTTTAAATTTCAAAATAGGTGTTCAAGTTGCTTCCAATTTTTCAGTTATGCTATTAACATATATGAATGCTTAAGGATCCTGGTGGCACTGTCAGGTAATTGCTCAGTTATCTGAAAAATCAGAGTGCAAACACACCAGCCCCTGAACAGGAGAAAGAGAAGGTTATTTACTCCCATAAAGATTCACAGCCTTCAAAACAATAGATTAGGTCAACATGATTTGATGTGCATGAGAAACACTGATGTTCACATTTATTTCAGTAAAGCCTAGTCAACTTTAATCTTAATTTCATCCCTTGTGACATGGAAATGACAATAAAAAGTATGAAACTACTGAACAAATCAATACTATTACAAATAACTGGCTTATGTAAAAACATTCCCATGATTAGCTATAACCACTGTATGCAGATGCTCTTTTTAAAAAGCAACAGAAAAAATGATAGGAATCATAAATGAGTTTTAAATATTTGCCTTTCAATTTTTATGTACAGAATATAAAATCATACTCTAGGTTCAGAAGACTATTTAGTCTGTGATATATGTAATGATTAACTTGGATAGTGCAGCCTAAAGATTTATGTTTTGTTTGAGCTTATTACAAAGTTATCATTTTAATAGCTAGTTAGCTTCATGGGAATTTATGGTGTCATTTAAAAATATTCTGAGCCACTTCAATGTTCTCAGGCAGTGATGAGTTTCATGAGTTAATGATACATTGGCTTAAGAAGAATTTCCTGTTTTCTGTTCAGAACACTTTGCTATTTTCACAGTATGCCTCTCATTTTATGAGAAAGCTGCATTAAAAAAAATGACAGTGTGAGATTGTGCTCTAAAATATCTCTGGAATAAACTATCTAGCTTGTAAATAATTAAAATATTTTTCAGGAAGCAAATATTTAAGAAGAGAACCAAGCAAATGCTTGTTGCAATTAAGACATAAAGGTCAATGCTTATAGTCATAGAACCAGAAAACCCTCTGCTGCCACTCAGAGTCCGCGGAAAAAGGAAATTTATGAAAAGTATTCTCGTTACCAAGCTTTAATCCCCTAAAAATGGTAGCACGCAAGCCTCAATACCCTCTTTTAATTCTGCCTCATGTCTCCAGATTTCTAACTCCATTCAGAACTTTCAAGCCCCATATCCAGGCTCATGCCATTTCTTTCACTGAAGTGCCTTGATTTGCAATATTTACTACACAATTTTGGTTACATTTTACTTCTAAGCACTCATATACCAGCTTACCTATGAACACGTGAGATATGCTTGATAGTTAAGCAAGATTCTTTTCCATTTTTTCTTTTTATATTTAGTTGTAATGACATTGAGTGTATCTGGTAAAAGATCATTATCTCAGAAGGAAACCCAGTGCAGAATAATTTCATTCTCTCTAAATGAAACTGTGTATGTAAGGAGGTATTTATATTGTATGTAATCAAAGCAGCTGCATGTCCTTTTCAAAATCTCCTACACACTAGTGCACGTGAAAGTAGGTCATTTCTGAGCCGCAGAAGAGAGCACTCTACACGTTGTAGGGAGATGGCACACGTTGCGCTGCCCTCGGTTTTGTTTTTTAAAAGATCCAATGTTCTGATTGAATCAAAGAAGTGTGAAAACTTCTTTGTGTAGGGCTCTGATTGCATAAGAACTTCAGAGACCCAGGATGAACCTGCTGTTCTCGACCGTTCTGGAAAGGGGCTCTACCTCACTGTTCCCAGCTTGGGCATTTAGATGACATTCTGGTCACAGAGAGGACAAGTACTGCTTGTCGCTGCCAGAATACGAGTAGTTTTTGCTCCATCCATAAGACATCTCTTTTTATAATAGATTTATTGGGTTGTAGTTCACATATAATACAATTTAATTACTGAATCATATTATGACAATTTGTGTCATTGTCACCTCAGTCAATTTCAGAAACTTTTCTTCTTGTACTCATTAGTGTTAACTTGATATCACCTCCATCCTCCCTTCCCAACCATCTAGGCAATTGCCAATCTGGTCACTGTCTGTAGATTGAACTATCTCTGATTTCATACACAGAAAATCATGCAAAATAGAAACAGGAAGTACGCAAATAATCATCGTTGTCTAGACAGAATTTTAACATGACAGCACAGACAAGAGACTAATCATGAGAATATAAAGAATTATGAAACATCTCAACAAGAAGAAGATAGACAAGCATTCACATGATAGATAAAAGGTATGAACAGAAAATTTATGAGAGAAGACATTTGAATGGCAAACAAACACATGAGGAAATGCTAATGATCTCTAGTCATTTGGGAGTGGCAAATCAAAACCATGATGAGATAACACTTTACACATTCTAGCAGAATTTTTTAGAAATCAGAAACAGATGCTGGAGAGTATAGGGAGATTGGAATGCTAATGCACTGCTGGTAGGGTTGCAAATGTACAACTGTTGTGGAAAGTAATATGACGCCGTCTGTAACAACTGGGAATAGAAATACCAGATGACTAGGTTGATCTCTGTTCAACATAAACCTCAAGGCAGTGAGGAGACAGACATATAAATGTCCCCTCACGTTTATAGCAGCACAGTCTACAAATAGCATTAAATGGAAACGACACAAATTCCCATCAATGGATGGATGGGTTAAGGAACTATGGTACATCCACACGACAGAATACTATGCATCCATAAAGAAAAGGTGTTGAAACCAGGAGTCACCTCAATACATGGAATAAATTGGAACTCATACTGAGTGATATTAACCCATCAAAAATAGTATGAGTCCCCTACTGTAAAATACAAGCAAGTCAAAGACAGGGTTCTGCTATCAACTCATGTAATCTTTAAATAACATCTACCTTCACGAGCCTCATATCACTCTCCTTTATGCTCCCTGGCACAAAATCCATCCTTTCAAAGTACGCAGCAGCATTCATAGGCCACTCCAGGAGGATTTGATGTGGAAACCTGAGTACGGGGCCTTTCCCTCAAATTCTCTGGAGTATTTCAGCAACTACCATACTCTCTTGGAATTAAATCTGAAAGACCTTAATATAATAAGAAACAAAAGAATGATTTCTTTAGATCATGGTGGACATTAGACATTGGATTAGATCACTTGCTTTGAAAGTACCTAATGAATGATGGCCTGGGACTATATTGACTATTCCAGTGCTCTCTTTGCTTTCTAATGACATGTAGTAATCTCACAGACATGGATATACTTTTATGAATGAGTGTTATCAAAAGCTTCACTGTCCCACCAACCCCCATTATTGGTATAAAAACCTCCAATCACTTAAGAGTACACAATCTGTACAGTCAACATGTCATGTATTTCTATCTGCAGTCAGCTTGTGTAATTTCTCTTTCTTGACATTGTTTTAAATTCTAAACCATTGATTAAAAAGTGGAATTATCAGTCTTAATGCCTTATGGTCCCCGGGGATGATTTAGAATGTTCTCTATCATAAAATGATAAAGATGCCGGGCTGAGTCCCAGTGGCATAGTGGTTGAGTGTGGGACGGCAGCCCACTGGCTTTGCAGTTTGAATCCAGCAGCAGCTCTCCAGGAACAAGGCTGGGCCTCATACTCCTACCAGAGGGCAGTGATGCCTGAAAAAAATATATAAATAAATAAAAGATGTCTCTAGTTTGTATGAAGAGGCAACTTTGCATTAAGGAGAAACCTCAGACCAGTTCAAATCAAGTCCATTGGTCTGATGCTATCCAGTGCCCACTTCAAAACTACATAGCTGTAAACCAATGCCAAAAGGGAAGTAGGTGAACACAGACCAGTGTGTACAGATTCAGGAGAGTCCGTGGTCAGGTGGAAACATGAGAGACAGACACAGTCCCAGCAAGTAGAAGCATCAGGCAGACTTGATTGGCAGGTTGGCCTCCATCCCTACCTCCACACAGGTATCATCAATTTGACTAAACATCTAAATTCCACAGCGCTGCTCAGGAGTCTGTTGGAACAATGAGTGGGCATGCATGCCATTAACAAGTGAGGAACATGTATCCTTTAGGTTTATTTTGGGACTTTTTGATGTAAATGAAAATAATGCCCAAAATTTATGTTGGGACTACCTCCATGTCAGTCATAGGTTGCCTAGAAGTACACTTTTCTGTTGCTGTGAATTTCTATCAAGTGTATGCTGACTGACAGTTATCCCACGTGTGCAGAGAAGAACGGTTCCATCAGGGTGCAAAGGTGTGACGTTTCAAAGGCAGATCCCCAGTTCTAGACTCCGAGGCTCCCCTGGAGGGGTGCACTGCACCACCCGGAGCAGTCCAGAGGAAGCCATTTGCCCATCTGGTGAGGGTTGTGATTCAAGGCCTTCAAGTCACTTCCGACCCATCGTGACCCTGTGCAGAGCAGAGGGGACCATTGTTTGCCCTGCACCACACTCACAGTTGTCTTTCTGCTCGAGCACCTCGCTCCAGCCATCGTGCCAAGGAGTCTTCCTCTTTGGGGTTTCCCTCTACTTTACCTAGTGTGGTGGGATCCTCCAGGGGGTGGTCTTTTCGGACCCTTTAATCCCAAAGTACCTGAGATTAGCTGTTGTCATCCTTCCCTCTAAGGAGAAGTCTGACTGGACCAAGTTGCCCCGCAAGCTTACGCATCCATAAACAAAAGTAATCTGTGAAAATGCAGTTGATTTTATGAATTTTATTTTAATATCATTTTTAATGACAGGCAAAGGATGTTTTATGGTAACATATTTTTGGGAGCGTATCTATATATGTAAAGTATATGTCTATCTCTATTATTAGCTAGCTTTATAAAGATAGTTATACATAAAAGTATGTATACAAACTCTCCCTCTCATTTTTCTCTCCCTCCACCACTGTCCCAGAGATCAGGTTGTTAAACATTTACTGGATAATAAACAAACCACCAGTTACATTCACCTTTGAACACTTTTATGCTCACTCAACCGTTTGGAGCCCGGTTAGCACAACGGTTAAAGTGTTGGACTATGACTCAAAAACACTGAGATTTTAAATCTCCAGCAATGTCGCAGGAGAAAGACATGAGTGTCTATATAAAGATTGCGATTTGGGGAAAGTTGATGGGGCACTATATTCACTATGGTTGCTGTGAGTCAGAATTAATTAGATGACAAAACATTCAGTCTTTTTTTTTATTCCTTTTCTGGTCTTTCTTTTGGTTCTTCAATGCACAAAATACTTTACTATTTGAGGTATTTAAAGTATTTTTCTGGTTCCTGTAATACTCAATATTCTCTTTGTGACATCCCTAACACCTACACATTAACATCTCATGACAGACGTTATTTTTTGAGAAAAATGTTTATTAATCCCCATCAAATCAAGTTATCCTCTGCTAAATCCTCTGATAGCACTCTCCCTTCTTTTCATTACACTTACAAATCTATAATTGTAAATATGTATTCCTTTTACTTGTGTTTACATATTACTTACCCTCAGTGAGCTACTGTTGTTACAATGTTGCATCTGTGTTTTACAGTACTTTTAATTCTGCAACAATATTCAATCCTTCATAGGACCTTACCTAATTTTAGGTAATTTGATAATAAAATAACATAGTCTCTTCTGAGAAGCTGTTCTTTAGGAAGCTCAATGGGAATGGAGAGTGTCAGGAGAAGTAAATTGGAGGGAAGGGATTAATTAAAATATATTTTATATATTAATATAAAATCTACTAAGATAAATAAATATTAGGACTATAGTTCCATTTCATGCATACATGGCCTTATTTTAAAGAAAACATATTTAAACATGTCTCTGCAGTCAGTGCTTGGCTATTGATGAATTTTCTCAGTAATATGATCATCTTAGTCTTCTAAGTGGTTTTCAAAAACAAAAAACCGAAAAACATCCAAATGTCCAATCAAAACAATGACTTCTCAGGGGGTTCAATGGGCCGGTTTATTCGGGAGATAGATGCCAGACTAGAAGTTTGTGAATATTGTTTTTTTTTATTATTCTAAAGGATTTATCTTAATAGATTTGCTTGAACACAGGACAATAATATGGGGTAGTATGAAAAAATAATCTTTTAAAATATAGAAAACTCTACTGGTGACTGCACAGACCATATAGTGTACTGCGGATACCCCCCAACCATCCCCCCCTAAATCAGGACAATGCACCTGCTCATTCTTTATGGGTAGCAGAGATGTTTTAGCAGAATTTCTCTGAGAAGCTTTACCTTATCCTTTCTCAATTACCTACCACCATTGAATTGATGTCAACACAGGGTGATCCTACACTGCAGAGGAGACTCGTCCCGGGTTTGTTCTTCCAGGTGGTTGCTTTGGTCTCTAAACTCAAAGAACATTTGAAAGGAACACAATTTGAGTCCTTGGATGCTAAAGCTAATATTTTGATATGGTATAAATTGAGGAGCACAAAATTCATCAGGAAAGGGTTCCAAAATTGGAACAAACAAAACCATTTCACTCAAGTGTCATAGAGTTGATTCTGACTCGTGCTGTCCTATAGGACAGAGGAAAACAGCTCGTGTGGACTGCTGAGACTATAAATCTTTAAACGAATAGAAAGTCCCATCTTTTTCTTGAACAATCAGTGGTGGATTTGAACTGCTGACTTGGGGGTGTGCAGCTCAACACAATGCCAAGAGGTCTTTTAGGGAATGGTTATTAAGATAGAAGCATAGCATTCAGAAGTGTGCAGAAATAGGTACAGGTTAGATCAGGAAGCGATCACTTTGCATTATGAAGTTTTCATTTAATAAAGATTTCTATGATTCTGTAGCAATATTCTTTGACTTAACCTTAGGTATTGAGAACCAAGTATGCTCAAAAAGGTACCTTGGCCCCTTCCTCTCCCCTTTTATCTTTCTATCAATATAGTCAGGGGAGATGCCAACTGAGATTGGGTTTGAATATCAGATGAGAAAGCAAAGGGGAAGTTAGCATTGAAAAAAAGTAAGGACAATCCCGGAAAATTCAGTAAGTGAGGAAGAAGGAAACAAAAGCAAAAAACTTCAAGGACTTTGACGGAGGCTACTGTATCTAGTGGTTTCATTCCTAGTATATAAATTCTACTTTTTAAAAAAATATATACATATGCTGCTTGCCAATTCCTCAGTATTAGTTGCCTAATACATTTACAAAATAATCTTCCTTTCATTAAATCTCTGAAGAAGCAATAAATTTTTACAATGCACTATTTTTTAAGTATAAGACGTGCCTCTTAAGTAATGAAGAATCTTTTTATTGAGTGATACTGTTCATAATTCTATTTATTTATTCTAATGGAACAAATGAACTCTGCAACCATTTTATGTTTTCTAAGCTATTATATAAATTTGGAGGTCATGCTTGACATTGATATCAGACAGGAATCAGGTAAACTCTTTAAGAGGTTATTTATGAATAAAGACAAATGACAATCATTGGAGACAACATGAATTTATTTGTTCTAAGTAATTTTGGACTAACTATTGCCACACTTAATGAACAAAAGCAACAAAAACAAATTACCAGAGTATTAAATTGTTTAAACACAGTAGATAAGTAATATGCTTCTGTTTTGATGAAATATATTCCAAATTCAAGATATATTTATAAATAAAATATTGATATATGAATTATCAGGTGGTACCATTGGATTTTACTACCTAAGGCAGATTTCGGTTCATTGTGAAAGCTTACCATCTACTAGACTTGTAACCTAGGGATTTTTAAGCAGCAGATCTAAATTCAATCAAAAGATGCATGAAAATATGAGAGAGTACCTTCCAAAACAGAATTGCATTGGGGGAAGCAGTTTCCCTAGTATGAAATTTTCCCTCTAGATGAACATCAAGTAGCTCTATTTGAGTTAGTGCATCCAGTTGGACTGCCTATGAAAGGTCTTTCTGTTCACAGTGCATTTTTTTTCATAAAAATAGCTTCACTTGCCCCTCGTTTTTGGGATGGGTAATTTAAGAGAGCAGTATGTGACTCTGAAATGCTGTCTCCCGCTCCAGAAAAATGCCACAGAAACTATTGCGATTCTTATATCACAACTTACAAGGACAGAGCAATGGGAAAAACTAAAGTGTAAAAGTATTTTTCTCATTTCAAATTGATGACAAGCCTCATCCTGGATGCCTGTCTACTTCCTCAACAGACATAGATATAGACTCATGGTGTTTTTGTAGTTCATCCCACCAGGTCAGACTGCTAGTCAAGCTTTCCATTTAGAGGTTCTGAAAAGACTGAGTAACAGTGTGTGACAAAAATAACCTGATTTGTGGCAGACGGTGGATTGGTTTTCTCACCATGACAATGCAGCTCTTCACACAGCCTTCACACAGCTCTTCACACAGTTTTGACAAAACAGCATGCTTCTATTTATGTATGCACCTTACTTACCTGACTTTGCTCTTTGCAACTTCTTTGTTGTTTCTGCAAATCAACAGGGACATGAAAGGACAGTGATTTGATATCATAGAAGAGGTAAAGGAAAAAGATGAGGGAGGTGCAGTCAGCCACCCAAACCAATGATTTTGAAAAATGTTTCCAAGAACGGAATCACAAACTTGAGAGGTGTGTTATGTATAATAGCGAGTATTGTGAAGGTCGTAAGGTTTTTTTAAAAAGTAATTTAAATACATGGCTTTGAAAAAAAAAGACCAATCCTGTGAAGTTTTTCGCAGGGATACTCCATTTAGACCAGTATGTATAATATGAGCAAGACTCTGAGGATTGGATGAGATTGGTGTGGAATCTATTTTCAAATCCTCAAACACCACTCAGTCATCGAGTCATTACCAACACACAGTGACCCTAAAATACAGAATAGAACCGCCCCTTTGAGTTTCTGAGGCTGTGGATTTTTATGGGAACATAGAGTCTCATATTTCACCTGTAGATCAACTGGTCAAGTAAAATAGTTAACCTTCTGATTATTACCCATGAATAACCAGCTATAACCTCCATGAATGCTTCATTCATTTACAAAGATTCTGTATATTTCAAGGGAGTCTTGTTAGTGCAGAGGTTAACTGCAAGGTCAGAAGTTACAAACCATCAGGATCACTTCAGTAGACAGACACGGTTTTCTCTGCCTGAAAAGTGTTACAGTCCTGAAGGCTCACCGAGGTGGTTTTACCTGTCCTATAGGGTCACTATGGCTTGAAATTGACTCAATAGGAGTAATGAATTCTTTTATTTTTGTTTTGTTTCCTTTGATTTGGTTCTATATTAGCTAATTCATGAGCTAATTTCAACTTTTTTACAATTTGTAAAATATCCATTATTAAGATTTTATTTTTTTTAATTTTCACATAGACACATGTTAACTGAAGATGTATAAAGTTATTCTAACATTTTGACAAAGTTAAATCAGTCATTACTTAAGAACAAAGGGAAAAGAAAACCCTGTTAATTAAAAAGTAATCCAGTACTAATACTTTATTTTTAAAAGGCTGGGTGCAGAATCAGATCAAATATTATTATACATATATTACAATAGATTTAGTTTAACCTTCTAGGATTCACTATGTCATTTAGAAGGTGTCAGTAAAATATATACCTGTTTTATTTGAAACACTTTCAAAATTTTAATACAATTTGATATATTTTGATGTTATTGAAATTGTTCATTCTTAGAAATGCTCACATAAAAACAAACTTGGGATTGCTAACTATTTGTCATAATCTGCACACAATGAGAGAGATAAGACTGCAGGGAATAGAAAATAAATGCCAAAGGATTTCAAGGAAGGCCAGCCGACAGGAAAGCATTTCCGATTAGCTTCTAAATACAGAAAGACATCCGTTCCAATTGCTTACTAGCTATCAGTAAGTGAAGGGGAAAATAATAAAAATAAACAGATGGCAAAGAAACAGATGGCACGAGCAATTATCCTGATCACCAGAAAATTTCATGTTGCTGTTTTGGTTAGGTGTGGTGGACTTGATTTGGTCTCATAGCGACCCTGGGCACGCTAGAAAGAAATAGTGCCCAGTCTTGTGCCCTTGTCAAATAGACTGACATAATGCCATTATTCAAGGTAGAGTAGCACTTATTTTTGTAGGCTTTAAACTTCCATCTCAGTTCATTCTGAGCTATGATTAGTTAGAAATACACTAAGCTTTAAGAAATGGAAAATGAAAATGAAAACAACTGTGCTTAGATGAGGATTTCTTTCTGTCCCACACCTAAATGCCCAAGATAAAGAGCTCCCTGTCCTGCTGCTGCTGTTCAGTATCCCCGCCATAAACTCAGGCAATCTCTGCTCTCTTGCTTTGTATCCTTAGCATGGTGGTCCCTCATACCCACATGAGTGATTTCTCTGGACAGAGTAGAATTGGTCAGAAATCGCAGTTGCCTACCTTTGTGGCAAACATGACAATGTGTATAAAATGCGCTATCTATACTTCCAGGACAAATAGGAATCTAGTATGTTCTATTAGAAATGATAGCTGTGGCTGAGCCTCGGTGGCGTAGTGGTTGTGTGTGGGACTGCAGCCCACTGGGATGGAGGTTCAATTCCAGCAGCAGTTCTACAGGAGCAAAGGTTGGACCACCTACTCCCACCACCAGAGGGTAGTGATACCCCCCCCCAAAAAAACAAACAAAAAGAAATGATAGCCATAATACTTACAACATGTGTGAAAGTATCCTTTATAGAAAATCCAAGAATAGATGAGTATCTTCAATTTGATAGTAGTTGGTTTCAAATATACAATATTTCCAGTAAATTACCGTTTGAAGCTAAACTATCCATGTTTATTTCTGGCACAGATCTCCTGGGTCATCAGACTCAGTCTTCTTGCTTTATAGATCAGAAAAGTGGCATGCAGACTACTTAAATAATTTGTTCAAAATCATGCATGCTACAAAGTTATGGCTAAAAAGGAGGCACCAGTTCTTAGCCAGAAGTTTTTGTTTTTAAGGTGCACATCAATACACAGACACATTAAAAAGGAAGAAAGAAAGAAAGAAAGAAATCACAGTCTAATGGCTTGATTGGAAAATCTCCAGTACATTGTAATGGTACTGAGATCTGTGTGGGAAATACTTTCCAAATTTCCTTTTATCTTCTTCCAGATTCTAAGACTATATTTAAATGCTCTGTGTTAAATAATTGATTCCGAGGCTTTGCAGGTGGAATTAAGTACAGTAACAGAAAAATAATTGGAAGGCATTCAGCATTCAGCTTCTTCATTATTGTTTGCCTCTGAAATATGTAATTTTTCATTTAGGTTGATCAGCGCTTTAAATTTTACCCTTGGGAAAACTGTATGAAAAAGAAAATAAAAATAAACAACTTTATTTAAGTGGTATATTCATCTAGGAATTCATACATACAATACCAACACAGAGAGTGTTTAGAATAACATAGATAAATATTTTTTAAAATAGGCACTGAATCTATAGTAACAATATATAGTATATTGTCTGCAAATGGGGTGTGTGGTATAGAACCAAGTGACTAATTCTGCTTGGAAAACACACCGACACTTGGTACAGGTCTAGATTAAAGCAACAAAAAAAAAGTATGTGTGAAGCTTGGAATGGCAACTGGTAGTTTAGAAAAGTTAAGTGATTTTATATAAATACATTGCATACATACATTTATCACTTAACTACATTATAACTGAGTCAGTATGCCCCACCTGTGGGTAGCAGCTGCAACCACCTTTTAGGTAAAATGGGAATAAAAACTATATTGTATTTTGATCATTTTATTGGGGGGACTCATACAACTCACTACCATCCATCCATACATACATTGTGTCAAGCACATCTGTACATTTGTTGCCATCATCATTCTCAAAGCATTTGCTTTCTACTTGAGCCCTTGGTATTAGCTCCTCATTTTCCCTCCCTCTCCTCTACCTCCCTTCCCTCACAAACCCTTGATAATTTATAAATTATTATTATTTTGTCATATCTTACACTGGCCGTTGTCTCCCTTTATCCACTCCTCTGTTGTCTGTCCTGCAG
This sequence comes from Nesogale talazaci, assembly GCA_004026705.1. Taxonomy (NCBI): domain Eukaryota; kingdom Metazoa; phylum Chordata; class Mammalia; order Afrosoricida; family Tenrecidae; genus Nesogale; species Nesogale talazaci. Next base: position 411,227 of record PVJH01000065.1, on the reverse strand, counting down.
GGAGGGTGTTATATGTAGATCCTTGTGATTAGTTCTTTCTTTCTACCCCACCTTCCTTGTCCTCTCCTGGTATTGCTGCTTTCATTATTGGTCCTGAGAGGTTTAGCTGTCCTGGATTCCCTGTGTTTCCAGTTCTGATCAGTCCTAGTGTACATCCTCTGCTCTAGCTGGATCTGTAAGGTAAAACTGGGATCATGATAATGGGGCAGGGGTGGTGGTGGGGAGAAGCATTAAAGAACTAGAAGAAAGTTGTATGTTTCATCACTAATATACTACATCCTGATTGGATCATCTCCTCCCCATTTCACTGTATTGTTATGCTTCATGAATGACATAATTCAGGACTGGACATTTAGTAAGTAGTAACTGTCAGTAATTTATTTTAATTGACAAGCGAGGTCTTGCTATTTTTCATAAGCAACTACACTCTTGAAGATATAGCTTCTGTTGGGAACCCAAAGCCCACCTGATGGCAGCTGAACATTTCCTCACAGAAGGCCCAGGGAGGAGATGAAGCAGTTAGGGTCCAGTGTAACAATGATGAAACATACAATGTTCCTCTAGTTTTGGAATACTTCAACCACCACCCCTCACCCCCCAATATCATAATCCCAGTTCTACCTTACAAATCTGGCTGGCCCGGAGAATGTCCACTGGTACAGATAGGAACTGGAAACACAGGAAATTCAGACCAGAAGAACCCCTTAGAAAAGTGGCGAGAAGAGTGATAATGGGAGGATGAAGGGAAGTGGGGTAGAAAGGGAGAACAGATTGCAAGGATCTACATATGACCTCCTCCCTGAGGGACAGCCAGCAGAGAAGTGAGTGAGGGGCAATGTCACATGGTGCAAGATATGACCAAATAATAGCAATTTATAAATTATCAGGGGTTCATGAGGGAGAGGGGAATGAGGAGGGAGAGGGAAATGAGGAGCAGATACCAGTTGCTCAAGTGGAAAGCAAGTGTTTTGAGAACGATGGGGTAAACAAATGCACAAAAATGCTTGACACGATGGACGCATGCGTGGATTGTGATAAAAGTTGTATAAGCCCCCAATGAAATGATTTTAAAAAATAAAAAAATAGTAGGACATTGAATCTTGAAATATGACATATATAAGGATTTTTATATTTATATTTCTCAACACTTCTTTGTTTCCAAAGCAGTTTTAAGGATAAGCATATATAAGTGGCAATTGGCAATGTCATATTCCTGTTAGTCTAGTTTGGGTAGGTGTCATAAAGCTGTTTCTCAGTCATAGTAACCCCAAGGATAGCAAAATGGGACACCTTCCAACCCTGTCCAATCTTCACCACCTTTCCTAGGGTTGAGCCCGTGACTCTATCTACTGTGCCAATGTGTTTCACAGTCTTCGATTAACTCTCTTTGCATTGATTGCATCTATTGAGGAGAAGAGCCAAATGCTCTGCCAGGAAGTTGGTGTGACTCAGAGTGGCCCCAAGGACAAGGGAGCTCTGGGCCCTCGTCGACAACTCTCTACAGGAGTAGAAAACCTCATCTTTTCCCCAGTCAGCTGCTGCTGGTTTTTAACTGCTGACACAGCAGTTAGCAGCTTAGCTCATAACCATGACATCACCAGAGTTCCAGTAAAAAATAGCGATGTTAATTACTTTATCTTCCAAAATACTCAATTCCAATTAAGTTAAATCAAGATCAACTGCAGTTGACTATTCACATTCTGTTCTAGTGAAGAGCTTCTATTACCCAGGATATATCGCAAACTTTAGAAACAACCTTGTATTTTCCCACCATAAACCTTGAACATAGCCAAATAGATCTCAGCTTTGATTTTACCCCAGGATGATGAGTCATGTGTGTTTGTGTGTGTGTGTGTGTGTGTGTGTGCAAAAAAGAAAAATAGACTGAGAGAAAGGAAGAGGGTGTGGGGAAAATAGGAATGGGAAAATCTGTTTATTATTTTACTGCCGATTGTATTATTCAAATTCTGATATTCAGAAGTATTTTAAGTGCTAACCAAGAGGCAGAAGCAATCACTGCCAAATATACCCAATGGTTAGATGAACAGATGTAATTCATTTTGTCTATATGTTGTTTTTCATAGGCTATGATTGAATCTCTATCTGTTCCATTACTGGTGAATTTTAACAATGTTTTCCTTACTTAAAATACCTATTTGGGCTAATTTGTTTTCAAGTTGGTACTAAGTAAGAGATAACCCTTTGTATCAATTGACCTTTGACATCCCCCCCCGACCTTTGACATTCTTAAACTGAATTTTGTACCTCCTAATACAGAATAATTTCTTCATGAGAGGGAGATTACTCATTCCTCTTGGGATCTGCAGAATGTAGCATACTGGTGCTAGTTTGTAATAGACACAAAATGAGGAATCCATGTATTGAATTGAATCATATCATTTAAGATTGCCTTTAGGCAACAGTTTTTATATCTGTTATAAAACTGGCTTTTCTAATTGAATTCAGATAATTTTCAGTGAAGTTTCAATTGTAGTAAATGGGTGGCATTTCCATTCTTAATTACCACTGACCTACTCGTGTCTGTCAATGTTCACTATGGGCTGTAATGTCAAGCACGGCATTGATCTAAAAGCCAAATGTTATCTGCTGAGTTGGGTTAGAGCCTGAACATATGAATTCAGACAGCCTTATCTCACCTGAACCTTTCACATATTCCTCCTGATGACACAGCTTCATAGTCTAGAAGCTCCAAAATAGCTTTTATTTTAGATACACAAAAGCATCATCTTGAGCCTTATCTTCCGGTTAACACCCCAATGCTTAAGCCATGGTACTACTTGGGTTCCTTCCCATGGAAGAAACGGTCAAGCATTCAAATGGTATATCTTATGGAACAAGTTGACTGCAGAGATCTCTTCAAAGAGAAACTCCGGTGTTCAAGGGGAAGGCTCAAAGGCAAGAACTACCCATTGCCCTGCTTTAAAAAGCACTATTCAGATATTGGAAGTTTGCTATGCTGGACATTGGCAGAAAGTTCTGGAGAGTTGCAAACCAAGAAAAAAAACCCCAAAAAACAAACAGAAAATTCAACTGCAGCTCTCAGGCCAAAACAGATGCCTGAAGCACTATCATTGGAAGAGATCAGTTAAGTGTTTTCACTGTGACAGAAATTTCCTTTAAAAGCCATATGAGTATTGCATCTCATGTCCCGTCCACTCTGAGGTTTGTTTGCTGCTTTTGTCATTCATCTTTTTGACTTATATGAGAACATCAGACCCAATTTAAGAAGCACCGGTGGCACAGTGAGTAAAATATTCAGCTGCTCACCTCAAGGTAAAGAATTCAACTCCACAAGCCCTGCCTCACCACTTCCCCAAAGAAAGATGCGGCATCGGAGTCCGCGAAATTTATCTCCTTTGGAATCTTATGGGACAGTTCTCCTTTGTCCTAAAGGCTTGCTATGAGTTAGAATTGACTTCATATCAAAATTTTGGGGTGTTTTGTTTACTTGTTTTTATATCTTTATTCTAAGGGTTGGCACTTCTGTTGCATTATTTATAAGAATTTGCCTAGAAATCTTCATATTAGACATTTTGCATACTGGAGATATTATTTTCCAAAATTAATGAAAGACACTAAATCATATCAACTTTGGGACTTTCAATATTCTGTTTCTAAAAATCTGTTTGCTATATTTGGAATGAAATATATATAAGTAATCTTTCAAAATGTGGCATTCTAACTGCATGCTTCTCAATCTTGAATCTGCCTTAACTTGGTAGTCCCCAGCCAGATATATCTACCATGAGATATATTTACAAAGTATATCAGACCAATAAGTGATTCTATGGAAGAAATATCATTCCTAGGGTTAATAATCTTGTTATTTTTTATAAGCTCACACTCAATTAAAAAGTTCTAAACCAGAGTTCATTGCAAAAGAATTTTTTAATGCCCCCCTCCAGTGAGTTTAGGACATCTTACGTAACCAAATAAGAAAGGTCTTCAGACCTTTTCTTGCAAATTTTCAGGCCTTATCTTGCAAATTCTAACAGAAAACAAAACCAGTAAGGAAGCACTAACAGATTGCTTATTTTAGATTTGAGGAAATTATGAAATGACTAAATTAGATTCTCTTCTGTGTAAACATTGAAAGATATGAAAAAGAGAGTGACTATATTTTTCTCAATATTCATTAAGTATTGAGCAGAGAGAAATGTTACTGTTAAAATTTATTTGCAATATAAGAAAAAAGGTATATTCCAGATCATTTTATTGTAGCATCGTCACATAACGAGATATTGGTGTATTTTGTCAATTTACTTTCACATTCATTCTGTGTTAGGCGGGGTTCTCCAGACCAGCAGGAGCAGTGAAGCCAAACTGACTGTGTCTATAGAACGTTATTTATATCAAGAATTTATTTACACCATTCTAGAAGTGACTCCATCCAGCCCATTTCAATTCTGTGGGCTAGGTGTCAAGCAAGAAATCTCTATCAAACTTTGTCTCAAACCAGGAAGTGGGAAGACCAACCAGGATGGTGGATGCAGGGCTGAATGAACCTACTGTCAGATGCCAGGTTCTAGGATCAGCAGGTAGCAGGACCAGGCATCTAGACCCAGATGGAGAATCCAGATCCAGCACTCGCCTCCTCACATTGCTGATCTATATTGAGAGCCACTTCCCATGTGAAGCCATCCTTCACTGATATCAAAGCTGCAGCCAGATGAAGGCGTTACGCTACCCTATTCTTCCCACAACTGCTTGTTTCTTTCATAGACCCTCCCATCACGGAGTTGACGCCACTACATTTGATCACATCCTGACTGAATCCTGGCCTCATGAGTTGACATAAAACAACTCTCATATATTTAACCTCACATGTTATCAAATATTTTCTATGTGTAAAGTGCTGAGCTTCAGGGTGGATGATCATTAACAGTGGTAGAAATTAAAAGCCTCATTCATCATAAGTGACCACTTTTTAAAAATTAAAAATTAATATTAAAAATAATTAAAGTTGTATCAGTGAAAAGGGTAGAGTAGTAAACTCCAAAATTCTAATAATATTTTCCAAAATGTCATAGTGAATGAAGGGACTTCAAAATATTAAATAAGAACACCATTTAGTGAAACCCCTTCCCCACCCCCAATCCCACTCCTGACCACCACAGTGCTAAAAAAACAAAACAAAATCTAATATTATAGTTAGGTTTTGGGTCAATGTGACTGATTCAAGATATCAGTGCTTTTGAAATAAACATGTAGTAATCTTCTGTGACCTGACAGCACAATGTAATCAACGTCTGCTATGAAAGCCAACTCATTTTAAGAGGATTATGGTGAAGGGAACCCCGTTGCTCAGGCCACACCTCTGGTGCACGTGAAAGGGTGTTTCCTTAGGATTAGGCCTGCTGGCAATATAAGTCAACATGGTGGAAAAGCTTGCTTGCTTTTTTCCTGGGTCTTGATTCCCTGTTGACTGACCTCTGGTTCTTTGAATTTGAACCTATAATCTTCCACATTGCCTGTTGTTCCAGAGAATAGCCAATGACCTCTCATCTGGCCTTTGGAATCACTTGTCTCAGGAGCTACTGTCTTGGTCTTCCTGTCACACATCAGCCTCCATAGATACTTGATTGGAGAAGCCTCCAATATAATATTTGACCCACAGACTTAAGGTCAACTGGACAAAACTGTTTCTGTAACATATTGTCTTGAAGAAAATGGATATGTGTGTATGTCTTACAGATTTTTATTTTCCACCTTAATGGAAAGCATGTTGGTAGGTGAGAGTGAACCAGTTCTGGTGCATAACCATCCAATGTTAAAAAGCACAAAACATGGCCTGCTTCTGTGCTAGGTTCACAATCGGGAAAAGATATACCAATCACCAAGGCGTAATTAAAAAGATTTCTAACACTTTTGGATTATTATAGAATTTCAAATCATTTGAGCAGTTCACAGCAGAAGCACAAGATACTACTTCTCACACTTGTAAGTTAGGTATAATTAGAAAAGAAGATGAAATAAAAGAAAAAAAATGTGTTGTAAGACATGGAACAACTATACATCTTATCCATTCCCTTATATAAGGAGCCCTGATTGCCACAGTGCACCCTCAGTGGGCTTTGGTCTGGCAGGTGAGTGGTTCAAAACCAACAGCATCTCCTCAGGAGAAAGCTAGGGCTTTCCTCTCCTGCAAGTAGTCCCCGTGTCAGAAACACTCTGGAGGGTCACTCGGAATAAGGATAGAATAGAGGACTGGCAGTTTGGGGTATACTTTGCCAGTGAGAAATTAAAACTGTGCACCCCTGAAGACGTTTTAGTGGTGACATAATTACTAAATATGGCCAGATAAGCCAGAGTCCTTCATTTCATGAAGTAGCCTGTGCATCTGTGGTTGTAATTATATTTTGGAGGAAGTGCTCTCTGATCCTTTGTCAGTGGCTTCTTCCTCTTACATACTTTGAACATATTGTCAGGAGAGACCAATCCCTGTAGAAAGGCATTGTTTGATAAGTGCAAGGGCAGCAAAAAAGAGGAAGGGCCTCCTTAAGGAGATCCATTGGAACAGTGGCTGCATCAGTAGACTCAGGCGTAGGAACAGCTGGGACGATGGCACAGGACTATCTGTGCTTTGTTTCTGTGTTGCATAGGGTTCACATGGTTCAGAGATGACGGCATGCCACCTGACAACAGTGCAACAACTGTCATGCTCATGAGGCAGAGTCGATATGGGATCTCTCTGGACTCTCCCTATTATCAACGATTGTCAGTATGCTCACCTCCCTTTATTTGCTTGGGAGTATGTCTGCAGGAGATAAAAGTCACACCATCAATGTCCCAAAGTTGGGGAAAATGTCCTCTTTATTACCTCCCCCTGTCCATGGAGCATGCACAGAAAATTAGTGCTAAGTCTGTGCTAAGACCAACCAGGTACTGTTTCCTACTCCGAAAATATCTCTGGCTCAGAACTCAGATATCTGTCAATTGATGTGAGATCCTGTAGGTTTTCAGCCTACTTCCATTTGGGGACATTTTGTTCACTTGCCATGGGTCCTGCATCTAGCTTCCGTCTCTCTGATCTGAGTCTTAATATCTGAGTTAAGACCTGTCACCCCATCTGATTTACCAGCATTTGCAATCTTCAGACAGATGTTTGAACTTCAGGTTTGGGATGTGCCACATTCCTCAACCAGGCAATCCATTTCTGTATTGATTCATGAATTATGTGATGTGATTCAATGAATTATGGAATCCTGGAATGTGAGGGCATATGCAAAGGGGAGGGGTCTGCAGCTAATATTGGGAATAATGAAATGCTATATTACCTTGAAAAAACAGACATCCAGGATAAATTTTAAGCTCCTCCATATTCAGAATAGTCACCTGTTATGCTTTCTAAAAGAAATTATTTTTGTGGATGGTTCCTAGAAAATTAAGCATAACAATTCTGTAAGTATTGGCATAGACCCAAACTTGAAAATTTGCGTACATAATGTTTTCTTCACAAGTGTTCATAATGGGACTATTTTCAGAAAGAAAAGTGGGAAGAAACCTAGTGATCATCAATGGAGGAATGGATCAATCATATGTAGTATATATGCAGATAATCAGCATTATGTTATTTGTCCTTCAATTGCATGGTCCTTGGCCTTCCTCACAGTCCTTTTTGTGTGTATGAATAAAATTGCTGCAGCTAGCCGTTAGGTTAATCAAACTCATTGAGCATTTCCCTCCCTTTAATCAGCCTTTCGTGATCATATATCTAAAGTAAACAAGATGAAGTTTCCACATTTTTTACTTCAAAAAAAGCTTCTTTTCTGTTCTTCCTCCAAAACTGTGTCATTGGTTGCCTTGAGGTTCCTGGCATATTTAATATTCTTCTCTAACACAATGTGAATGTGTCAATTATTTTGTCTTCTTTCCTCATTGTCCATGTTTCATAGGCATATGAGCCACTTGGAAAGACTGGTGTGCAGCATGCATGACTTCGTCATCAGAGTGACATTTTTGCATTTTTAAAATCACTTTTAAAAAGTGATGAAAATGTTCTTTTGCAGTAGGCTTCTGTGTTAGACTGCATCCTCTAGCAAAGCAAAACCAATGATACTATGTATGCAAAGAAAGAGAATGTGAGCCAAGGACAATGGGTCACACAGTTGTAGGCATGATTAAGTTCCGTTTAGTTGTCAGGCATTGTGCAAGAGCAGCGGTTCTCAAACTGTGGGTCGTAACCCCTTTGGACGTAGAACGACCCTTACATAGGGGTTACCTTATTCATAACAGTAGCAAACGTATAGTTGTGAAGTAGCAGCAAAAATAATTTTATGTGGGGGCGGTCACCAGCACATGAGGAACTGCATGAAAGGGTCTCAACATTAGGAATGTGGAGAACCACTGTGCTGGAAGCTTTTCCTGAATCATGTAGCTACTTGGAACTGGGAAGCCACAGTCAGCAGGCTACAATAATTCATCAGTGGTTTCTGTTGTGATATATAATTCCTACAAAATCGGTGAGACATCAAAAGGTGCTAAAGAAATGCTGAGAGAGTGCCATAATCTTCAAAGAGAGGGACCAGGTTGTTAGCAGAATTGAAACTTCTTCTGAGCCTTCACAGAAGTAGAGCGACGCCAGTGGCAAGGAGTTTTCTTCTGGAGGATGAGAACAGACATTGAGGCCAAATGACAATTTCCTACAGGTAATGGTTTGACTATGCTACCATCTTCAAGGTGGTAGAACTTAAGTGGCAAACAGTTGGTAGAAGTACCAATTGGCAATTGTCCATTGTACGTAATCATTTAAGAATGTGAAAACCAACAAACACTGGAATCTTGAAGTTTGAATTTCTCTCAAAAAGTAAAAAATATTTTGTCTCCGTGAACCCCTGTTCTTACACAATAGGAATTGACCTGAGCTAAAAAAAAAAAGGTTCTTTCAAAGGAATCAGAAAAAGCTCATTTGCATTATTTACCTTGGAAGCAAGCACTGTGGGTTAGACGTTGGACAGAAATCATCATGGTCGAAGGTTGAAACCCACCAGAAAACATGCAAGAGAAAAGGGATACTTTGTTTCCACGAAGACTCACAATCTTAGAAAGGTGTAGATGTATTGCCCGAAAGGTCAATAAAGGTTAGAATTGACTTGAAGGAAGTACATTGATGTTTGAGTTTATTACTTGCCTTTGAAATTATTTACATTTTTAAGTTCTGCAATTTTTAAATTCTCTCGCTAGCATTTATAGTACAACGATTTTCTGATAAGTCCTCCAAAGTAGCCATTCAGTGAACCTTAAGAATTTAAATAATATTTAATATTTTGGGTAATTGTAGCTCCCATGGGACCCAGGGTATCCCATTCTATCAGCAATCAGTTTTAATTTCATAAGCTAGCATCTACCAGTCTTTGTGAGAAGAGCATATTTATTCTTTCATAATCTCATTTTAGAAACTTATAGGCCAATGGGGATGCATATCCTCAGAAATGTTTTTGTGGCTAGAATTATCTCAGAAATATGGATTACCAGCATTTAATCAACAAAATTTAAAAGAAAGGCATCTCCCCCATGTCAATTTTATAATAGAACCCTACTACATTTTCCCACCTTGCATGTATCCTAATTCTATATATTTGTAGCTGAATATATTTTTGTTCAGACCCAGCTGGAAAACAGCTTCAATTTTGCAATTTAGATTTAGCAAACAATTTGGGCTTAATATGGCCATTTGCTTTGGGTGTTATTTTAGCATGATTTTAGAGCCAAAAATACTGCAATATGAAAATCAGCAATTGAGTATGTGAAGTGACACTAGTGAACTGGATATTCAGCAGTGGTGTGTTTAAAATATTATCCACTCTGCTTCGAATGTGTAATTTCAAAAATGGCATGGCTTGAAAGGTAAGCTGCCCCTTACTGGGACTAATTTTCATTACAAATCAAGAGAACACAAGCTGTGATATCACTCAGGCCCTAGGTAAGGAGAATTTAACTCTCTGACTTACTTCACTCTTCTTCCTCTTTAGAACACTCTAGCTAGGTTATACCTGGTGAATGTAGGACTTAATTTGTTTTCAGATTTCATAAGTAGGTTTTAACCAAGTTACTCAAATCAGAAGTAAATGCTACCCTACTCACCAACATCCCTCTTTTCTAAGTTAAATAAATAGTGCAACTAACATTCTAAAATGATTTATCAGAAGCTCCAGATGTAGGCCTCAGAAACAACTCTGTGGCGGTGAATCTGGTTTGGGTTTTGTTTTTTTTGTTTCAGTTTGCCATATGTCCATCAGTGACATTCTTCCAGCTGTGACAAATGACTGTACGGAGGCCTCTTTCTCCCGACTTGGGTTTAGTACTAACATAAATTCATAAGCAAACACAACTGAGTAAATGAAAGTGTTCTCGGTAATCAAATGATCCTGCCTTGAGCTTCCGTGAGTATTTGGAACGAGGAACACTTGACCTTGGAGAACTTGCTTTCTAGCTTATATTGTAGGTGCACTTCCAGTATGTCCAGGGCATAGCTCGACCAGACCAAGAGAAGCTCTTTTGGGCACCTGTAGGAGGTGAAATATATAAAGTTAAATGAATTCCTGGTAAAGGCTTTCATAATATTTCTAAAGAAATGAGAAAAAGGGGACTCATTGAAGCCATTATTATAATGAGTGTTGCATATGTAATGTTTCAGTACTTTCCTAGATTGTGCTGTCTCAGACGATGTAGACGAGTTATTCTTGCAGACAGTAAGGAACACTTTATGTACAGAAGGGTTTCTAAACTGAGTTGCATTAACTAGAGAAATAAAAGAGGAGAGATGAAGGATGTGAAGGGTGGAGATACAAAAGCATTATCCTCACACAGGTAGCAGAATAACAACATAAGAATCAGAAATCATAACACATGTACAGAAAATGACAAGCTTTCACAGAATGCTTGTTAGTATGAGTTGAAGATCAAGAGCAACAAATGTGATAGGCAGGCTTGTTGTACCAACATGGCCGAAGAAGACAGGTAGGTCTGTTGTGACAACATGGGCAATGAACACATGTAAGATCAACTGAAGGGCAGAGATAGAAATAGCTTGGTGTTCCCCACCCTTGCTCTCTTCTCTTGGATCTTCTGACCAGTCAGCTGCCTTGTTCGTCCTGTGCCTCAATCTCCAAGCTACCTAATTAGGGATACCTAGTCTGTGGACTGTGTTGCTGTGAGTAGCTCCTTCAAGCCCTGTTTCACCATGCTCCTGGAATATACATCTCTGAGCTGCGGACTGTTGGACTCTGTCATCTGGATGACTGTTGTTGACCTGCTCTGCTGTTTGCTGCTTGTGACCAGATAGCCTGAATTGCTCAACAGAGGACTACTCGGCAGCCCTCAAGATCAGAAGGATTGCCAGTGTGCTAGCTGTCTCACGCACTGAGCCATTTGTAATGCTTTATTGATTAGTTGACTGTTTATTTCTTATATTAGATATCTTTCTATCTATATAACTATATAGAGAGAATTGTTAGTGTCCTGGTTTTGTTCTCTAGAGAACCCTGTCTAACACAACAAAGATGGGTAAGAAGGAAGATTCAAGATGACCCACACTGTGTTCCAAACTATATCCTGGAGAGCCTAATGTTGCATTAGATGACATAAGTGGTCTGTGCAGGTCAGCACCCACAGTCAAAGATGCAACCAAATTTCATTGCCTTTTTAATGGGGTAATATGAATAGAGCCGAGTGAACAGGTTATATGATAACTGACCTAATTTAGCAAGAGATTCAGAAATGGTGTCTTGAACACAATATGCCTGTTCAGCAGGACAGATTGGTTTTGTTTTGAGAGTCACCCGTGGGTTTTATGTTAGAGATAGAGACTATTAATTGACTTATTTGGTTTTTATGTGGTAGATTGATTAGCTGTTATTAGAACCCTCATAGCTATAATGAGGATCTTTTTGTCAAAATCATTTGCCCTGTTGTTCGATCAATCTCACTCCTATAGCACCTTATGTGCAACAGAAACATTACCTGGTCCTGCACCTGCTGCACAATGGTATGTCAGTCTCTGTGTCAGTCCCTCTGGCTGAGAGTCTTCCTGTTATTCTCTGAATCTCTATTTTATGTAGTGGTCACACGTGGGGATGCTAACTGCAAAGTCAACAATTTTAAACCACCAACCAGCTCCAGGAGAAAAACACAGGCTTTCTACTCCAGTAAAGAAGTATGATCTCAGAAACCAACAAGGGCGGTTGTACAGAGTCATTGTAAGTCACCACCAACCCAATGTCCATGAATTTGGTCTTCTCTTTTTTGGTGATTTTTTTTCCTTTTAAACCACACATGATGTACTTTCCAAGGACTTGTCTCTCCTGATAATATTTTCAAAGTCCATGAGATGAAGTCTCATCATTCTTGCTTCTGAGAGGATTCTGACTATACTTCTTCCCAAACACTTCCCTATCAGTGTGTGGTACTTTGATAGCTGGTATATTGTTTGACCTAATAAAATAAAATACCATATTCTTCTATGTCTATTAAAATCTGGGCATCAGCATTGCCATTGAGTTAAGAAACATCCAAATTTGGACATCCTGTTACATAAAACCAGTTTAATGAACCTGTCCTTCAAGGAGTTACATTGGTAAAACAACCTGGCTTCATTATATAAAAACTCATATATTATGTCTATGTTGCCTCACTTAAAACTTATGCATTATTCTTTTTATATAACAATGACATAGTCTAAAAATGATCTATTGTCTTGGGTTCCTCTGTTATGGGGTGTGATACACTATGCCTCTCCAAAAAATGGCAGCATTGTGTAATTATCATTGTGTCTTTTTAGACTCATAATGAGCCTATAGGACACAGTATAACAACCCGATAGTGCTTCCAACTTAGCTATAAATGTTTGCCAAAACTGGCCGTGACTTCTTTCTCCCTTGAAGTCCTCAATGAGTGTGGACTGCAGACTTTTGGGTTAGAAGCTGAGTGCTTTCAGTACCGACAAGGAAGATTTCTTCAATAATTTCTATAAAGACAAAACATATCAAGTGTTTTTTACCTATAAGTGGATTAAATTATTGTTAACTGCATGAGATTATACTGAGATTACATTTATTTGCATTGTGGAAAAAGCATTGCGGTAAAATATCTTATTATGTAATATAACCGGCAAAGTTTATATGCCAGAATGTTGCCAAGGCCTTTTATGCCATAGAATAACCATGAATTCATTAACCATAAATCCCTTATAGTAACTTGTTTTCTTTTTACATGTTATTTTAAAAAGAAAATGATGAACACAAATAAATGGTCTTTTTCCTTATTTTGCACATTGCAGAGATTAATTTTTATGTCCAGTTTAATTTGTGTGATGATGACATTCTGCCAACCTTCATTTTTGTTCTGAATTTTCAGTTGGCTATGATATACATATTCACATTTTCTTTGTATTTTGTGAGGAATCCTTAAAGCAGGTGACATTTTAATCCATAGGTGATGAAGAAAATATATCTGTGATATAAGCTGTGTAATATGTTCACAAGCTCCCAGAGTACCTTGCAATTCATCTACATGACAGCTGTTATTGAAGCTTATGATCATTAGTACAGGAAAGTTGGCAAGGACATAAGGCTTAGTTATAAATATTGTCTTATGATGTCATTCCAAATCAGAGTTAAATTCTCTCAGGGTGTAGTAGCATAGATTGTGTGAGAAACCCTTGTTGAATGTAGTTAGTTATGAGATTAATAAATTAGATAAAAGGCAATACAAAGAATTTTTTGAATTTGTGTTTACTTTTTTGATTTCTAAAAGTTTCTGTACCAGGCAGAAATGTGTGTTCTCTTTTCAAACCTCTAAGATGTTTACACCAGAAAAGATATGTAACTTGTCTAATACTAAGTTTTCTCCCAGGTTAAATTGGGATAAAGCTCTCATTGCCATCAAACAATTAAACTGATACCAATTCATAATTAACCTATAGGATCTGGTAGAACTACATTAGAATTTCCATGTGTTCTGGATATTTTAGCTGTTTATAGGACCAGAAAACCCTATCGTTCTCCCAGGTAGTAGCTGGTGGTTTTGAACTGTGGACTTTGTGTATCACAGTTCAACAAGTAAAGATTTTGCCACCATTGGTGGTGTTTATGCACAGTACTTGACACTTTTTATATAATTTTAGCCTTTTTTTACCTGTTACCATCTCTTAATCTTCTTCACTTACATTCACCAAAATCACAATTTCTACATACTGAGTATCACCTTGATTTTGAAGAGTATATTGAGACATTTATGCTTATGTGTATTAGGGAAAGGCACTGTAATAAAAATATTTATTATGAAATTTTACAAAGTTTAAATAACTTAAACTTCTGTTTCCTAAAGATTTTTCTGTTGCTTGAATTATTTTTTTAAATATATGTAAAATTTTAAGTACTAAGGTCGATGCTTAGAGAGGGGGAAGGACATATAATTACTCTCCTAGTGAGGTACTTTTGACTATTTATTCAAGCATCTATTTTAGAAATGATGTGAGACTATAAAATTGCATGCATTCTGATAGGCTCAATAAAAACTGTTGAGAATAAGACAAGAAGAATTGAAGGAAAATTGATACAATAATATAGATTGTAAAATAGCAAATACTGAACTATAAGTTTGTATTTTTCTTCCTAGAAGAAAATACATATTATAATAATAATAGCAATAAATGATGTTAATAAAACTAACAGTTCCAGGATGCTAATGCAGCATGACGACTTGGAGCGGGGAACCACTGGAGGAGTTTGAGCGCACAACCCCAATCCCAACTACCAGAGTAGCTGCCTCTCCCCTCAGGGGAGTTTGCTTTGGAGGTCAGCACTGAAACTGCAGCTTGGTGAGTGAGATATGACTGACCAGAGCACACGAGAACAAAGTAAGGAGGAGGAAGAGAGAATGAAGTGCATCCTGGCCCACCAGGCCTTCAGGACAATATTCCCACTCATAACAGTCGATGCACAGAGAGAATCATATGGGCAGCCCCACTATGAAATACAGGTACCCTCACTGACTCAAGACTCTTCAGGGTCAACAATGAAGAAACAGAGTCAGGGTTATATCTTGTCTGACCCAATCACATCATGGCAAAACACCAAGAGTGTGCAGTAGAGCATGGAGTTCCCAATGGAGTGCCAAGGATATACTTTGGGGCCAGGAGGTGGCTCCCTATCCGACTCAACCAGGGGACACTCCTGGTGGTCAATAAACAGACATTGAACTATTTTCAGGTTTTTATATTGTTATTATTTTATTTTTGCATATATATACATATATGTTGAGTTTTTTGTTATCATTGTTTTATTTTCTTTGGTTGCTTCACCTTTTTTGTACATATTGTTATCTCTGCAGGTCTATCTAGATAAGATAGGCTGGATGAATAGTCTGGAGGTGAAAATGGCTGGACTGATGGTTCTGGAGGGGACATGGGAGATGGGGAGGAGGGGGGAAGGAGGTGGAGTTGACCGGCAAAGGGATAAGACAGCAGCAACAAGTGATTCAAAATCAGTGACGAGGTGGATGTTAGAGGTCTGATAGGGATTGTTCAAGAGTGATGTAACAGAGAGAAAATACTGAAATGCAAATGGAGGCTGAGCATGATAGTGGGGCAAGAGGAAAGTAAAAGGAAATAAGGAAAGGGCTGGGGGTAAAGGGCATTTGTAGATGTCTAAATATGGGCATGTACATAGGTGAATATATATATATATGTGTGTGTGTGTGTGTGTGTGTGTGTGTGTGTGTGATGGGGAAATAGATCAATGTGCATAAACTTATTGGGCTAATAATAGGACAGCAGGTGAGCATTGGAACTCCACTCAAGTACTTCTTCAGGACAAGAACATTTTGTCCTATTAAATTGCCATTTCATGATGCTTACCGTCCTGACACAATAACTAAAGACAAATGTGTCCATAAGGAAAGGTGGTAAGGAAAGATGGTGGTGTCCAGCTATCAAAAGATGTAGTGTTTGGGTCTTAAAGGCTTGAAAGTAAAAAAGCAGCCATCTAGTTCAAAAGCACCAAAGCCCACATGGAAGAAGCACACCAGCTTGTGGGACCATGAGGTATAAAAGATATCAGTTATCAGGTTTAAGAACTACAAATCAGAATACTGCATGCTTACATAGAAGAAGCACACCAGCCTGTCTGACCATGAGGTATCATTGAAGGGATCCGGTATCAGGCATCCAAAAGCTAAAATTATATCATTATAAATGAGGGGAAGTACAGATTGGGGCCCCAAAACCCATCAATAGGTGAAACAACATCCCCTTATAGAGGGGTTGCAGGGAGGAGATGAGCCAGTCAAAGTACAGTGTAGTGACAATGAAATGTGTAACTTTCCTCTAGTTCTCAAATGCTTCCTCCTACTTACTATTATGATCCCAACTCTACCTGACAAATCTAGCTAGACCAGGGGATGTACAATGGAGTCAAAAACATGGGGAATTTAGAATAGATGATCCCTTCAGGATCAAAGATGGGAGGGGTGATACTGGGAGGGTGGAAGGATGGTGGAATAGAAAGGGCGGACCAATTTCAGGGACCTACATACAACCTCCTCTCTGGGGTACAGACAACAGGGAAGTGAGTGAAGGGACACATTGAACAGTTTATGATATGAAAAAGTACTAATTTGTATATTACTAAGGCTTCATGGAGGAGGGGTTGTGGGAAGGGAGGAGAAGTATGGGGAGCTTGTACTGGGGGCATAAGTGGAGGGAGGATGTTTGGAGAGTGATGATGATAAAAGTATGCAAATGTGGTCTGATTACACTTGACGAATGTATTGATCATGATAGGAGTTGGATGAGCCCCCAATAAAATGATTTATAAACAAAAAAAAAGGAGGGGGAAAGAGGAGCTTTCATCAAGAGCTCAAGTAGAAAATATTTGCAAATGAATATGACAACATGTATACAAATATGCTTGATACAAATGATGTATCGAATGATATAAGAGCTGTAAAAGCCCCCAATAAAATTATTGGGGAAAAAAACTAACAAAAAAAGACAAAGTATTGAAAAATAAAAAGACAATGTATTCATTTCATGAGCTATAGTGCCCATAAGATTGAATCACATTAATAAGAACAAGTAATGAGAGGAAGTCTGACATTGCTTCTGTGGAGAACAGAGAGGGATCTCTCTCCTAATCCCCTTCAAAAATAAACTTCTTAAGTAGAAGAGTTCCAAAGTTCTCTGGTTCATGTTATAAGTTAACATATGACACTGCCATTAGGTCAATATATGAATGGGTAAAGACAGTTCTATCATTGGTCGAATTAATATGATCCAACTGTAAACCTCTATGACAGTATGACTTGTTCTAAAAGTAAGTTTTAACATGTCAAAGAAATGACTTCATGGCCTATTTTTCAAATATCAGAAAATCTCATAGCCCCTATATAATATTTTTTTGCTATCAATTTGTGTATGCAATTGTATCCAAACTTTTGACCAAGTACTATTGGAGTAATAATTCCACAATGTAGAACAATATAATGTAGTAAAATAATTTTCCATAATGTAATCTAATGCAATATAAGTATGGTATCATTTGAAAAATGCTATTTTCTTAGAATGTGTTTTGTCTTCAGAATGTGCTCTGTCTTTCCATCAGTCACCTGACTTTCAGATCTTGGGACATAAGAGTGTGAATTTTCACGCGTACTTCTTGACCTATGGACCTTAAACTACCTAGGCCTCACATTTTTTTCTTTTTTTTTCTTTTTTTTTAAAATTTTATTGGGGGCTCTTACAGCTACTACAACATTCAGTATATCATTTGTATCAAGCACATTTGCACACATATTTCCACATACATTTCCCAATATTTTCCACTTGAGCTCTTGATACAAGCTCCTTTAAAAAAAAACTCCCCTTTCCCCTACCCCCCCCCTTTTAAAAAAATGAATCATTTTATTGGGGGGCCCCTACAACTCCCATCACAATCCCTAACAACATCAGTTGTATTCAGGTCACTTTTACACACCCGTTGCCATCATCACTCTCAAAACATTCTCCCTCCCTCCAGGCCTCCATTGCCAGCTCCCTATATATCCTTCCTCCCCCCCTTCCCCTTGAACCCTTAGTAATTTACAAATTATTTTTTCATCCTGTACACTGTCCAATGTGTCCCAACACTCACTTCCCTGTTGTCTGTGCCCCAGAGAGGAGGCTACGTGTAGGTCCCTGAAGTTGGCTCTCCCTCTCCATTCCTCCATCCCTCCACCCTCCTGGTATTACCACTCCCATCACTAGTCTTGATGGATCATCTGTCCTAAGTTTCCCATGTTTCCAACTTCACTGTACATCTCCTGGTCTAGCTGGATTTATGTGGTAAAACTGGGGTCATGATAGTGGGTGGGAGGAAGCATGGGAACTAGAGGAAGGTTGCATATTTCATAGCTCCTACCCTGTATCTTAACTGACTCATCTCCTCCTTGTAATCCCTCTGCAAAAGGATGTCACCTCACCTATTGATGGGCTTTGGATCCCCAATCTGTACTCCCCCTCATTAATAATAATATAATTTTAGCTCATTGATGCCTGACACCAGGACAAGGTGGGTGAGAGAAGGCCAATAGCGGTTGATTAAGACTAATGTAACAAAGAAAAAATACTGAAACCCAAAGGGAGAGTGAGCATGATAGTGGGACAAGAGGGAAGCAAATGGAAATAGAGGAAGGAACTGGGGGATAATGAACATTTATAGAGGTTCAAATACAGGGATGTACATAGGGGCATATATTTATAAGTGAGGATGGGGAAAGAGATTAATGTGTAT